>JAVJIF010006150.1:0-88896 GCA_038442645.1 Agave tequilana
TGAATCATCATTCAAAAGACCAACTTTCTAAAAGTGTCCACAATTATAGTATAACTAGCCTCCACCTGAAGCACTCTTAATACAAAGATACTGAGGAATATTGATGACATCCTAATCTGAAGTCTGAGAGTCTATGATGTGAAACAGTGCGTGCGTGCCATATAGGGAATCAATGATATAATCAAACTCGCTACATATCACCAAATAGAAATATTTTCGGTAGGAAAGTAATACAAAACTAACAATATTGCAAATGAATTTAACAAGATTGCAAGTGTAGCTTTGAACATATCTAATCTTAATGAAATAAAAATAATAATCATGCATGATAGCGCCAGTTTTATTCACAATAATAAGACGAGCAATTCATAAGTTAACAGATTCACACATCTCACCATATAGTGAGCATCAGACAATAATGATAATATTTCATAGATAAATCAAGTGATGTAATCAACTAATAACTCAATTTGCAAAATAAGACTCATTGATGTAGATCTGTTATTGTAATATTGTTGATGTTTCATGTTGTACAAATCTGTTGACAACCTAGGTGCAATTGTCTCTGTTTGAAATGGCAGTGAGAACACAGAGGAAGGATCGTTGTTTGGTGCAGCACAACGAAGAGGAGAACAAGTCGGGTCTTGCACAACTGCAGCAGCAACCAATGGAAGACGTTGCGAGAGGGGAGGCACGACAAATGAGGAAGAGGTTGCTTGATGGCGCAAGCCGTGGAGCTTGCAGTGCTTGTCTGCGTATATCAGCAAATGGGAGGGTGGGGGTGATCGTCCGAATACACGATCAAAGAGCTTGTCATCTTATTCCAAGAGAGATAACGTTGCTTCAAATTCAATCAGGAGGCGTTTCAGTTTAGTGAACAGTGAAGGGGGAAATATTGGAAAGCTCAGATATTGTAATAGGGTGAGGGTTTTGTGGGGTTGTTGATTGTGATAACAGAGAGGAGGATTAACATAGAAGATTAATATTACTTAAGAACTTAGAGGGGTAAAAGAAGAGACAAAAGAAAGGGGAAAAAAACAAATAGAAGGTTGCAGACATAAGGAAATTTTATTTCAAAACATACATTGATTTGTGGTGATTAGAATCAAAGGGAAAAGAAGACAGAGAGATGAGAGGACAATAACAGGCAAGAGGATAACTTTTGCTTCAAATTTCATTCATTAAACTTTTATTAGAGAGAAGAGAAAAAGAGGAGCATGCAATTCATTCATTTATTCATATCCAAACAAGTACATATTCATGCTTCATATAGGCTATAAATTATAACTACTCACTACACAATCTAATAACTACCCACTACCATCACTCACACACAACTGAAATACATGCAAATACAAAAAATTACAAGTAAATACGGTAACAAATACACTGAAATACAAATAAAAGTGGAGCTAAGATCTCCCCATCAATTCTCCCCAGATGGGAGAGAATTCGACCCTGTCAAGTCAACTGCAGAGCTGCTATCTTATTGCTGTAAGTTTATTCTTGCATCTCAGATTACTAGTCAAACTACACCATAAATTCATCATTTAAAATGTTATCAATTTTCTCTGCTGTATAGGATGAATATCTGGAAGTGAAAAGTGAAAGACACTAAAAAATTAGCTCAGGGTAAGACTTATCAACCAGTGGATTGTTTATGGATAATTAAGACCTTATAAATCACTTATTCTTCAATATTAAAAATAGAACTGATGCCCAATCTTTAACATAAGTATTGTAATTTAATTTCTTTTAAGTTTCTAAAAAGTCCAGCACTACGAGCATGCAAATCTTTAACAGTTTTCTGGAGAAACCATTTCAGAAGAATCCGAACCATTACAAAATTGTCAACACTAAAGTTTTAAATTTCTTTCCTGATGTCAAACCATAATTTATAGGTAGCATTGCTTGTTCAAATATATTACTGATTTCTCATGTGTAGAAATTGCATGTGTGTTGCAAAATATGATGCAGACTCAGATGTTTAGGTCTAAAATGCAGACTCAGAATGAAGTGCAGAAGTAAACTTAACTTAGTACCTATCATTGCTAAAATAGTCTTCCAAAAGATAGCTAGTGAATTTTGACTTTCTATTGAATATTAAAATTTTAGACACTTGGACCATCAGATCAACAATTATACGACCTCGATCAAAAGGGATTATCAGAGGTATGATCCTAAAGGTATGTGACAATTTACCTGTTTTAACAATGAAGATGAAAGATATGCAAACATGTAAAGGCAGAGAAGATGCACCTTTAAGTTTTAACAGTAATGGAAGAAAATTTGATAATTTGTAAGGCATCATATTCTCTCATAACTGCATCCTCAAAAAATTAGATGTGGATCGATCATATATGATATCATCCTTGATCATGCCCACATTCTTTGTCACGATATAGATCCAGAACTTATTCTCATAGAATGAATGTTTATTGGGACAAAGTACTATTGCCTAACCTCTAGTGACAATTCATCGACTTTTCCTTCAATGTGCATGAGAGGATTCATCATATGGTGTGGCAAGTCGGAAAGACTAGCTCTTGAGACTAAATCAATTATGTGTTGGATATCATGCGTCGGTATTAGTTTGTCCGGAGGTCTTCATGAAGGACTTTAGCAATCTTGATAATTACATGGATGAATTAGGGGGAATCAGAGTACTGTTTTTAGGTGAAACATCAGTAAACTCCATTGTCACAGAGGTGACCTCAACAAACTCTGTTATCACTGGGTGGCCTCAGGAGGAATTGCAGTACTGGATTCCTCAACGTCATCACCTTAGATTTCTTCATCAGAGACAGGCTTTATATTTTTCACCTGGTAAATTAATTCTTCAGAGTCAGACTCTGACTCTGTATAAACATTTTATCAATGATAACTCTGATTGGGCTCGGTATCGGCAGTAAAAGAGGAAGAGGATGACGATCAGAGCAGACAACGATAGTAGGAGTTGGCAATAAAAAGGAAGGGTCTCTGAATTTATTACAGATGGTTTCTTAACTTTGAACTTTGATTGGGCTTGGACATATGACAACATCATGTCCATGAACTTGGCATTTGTTACGCTAGATTGCAGGACGAAGTGTAGAGAAGTCCCTTTTAGTGTTTTGGCCTTTAGCGTTACAAGTAACGCTTTTGTTTTTAGTGTCCATCTCATATGATGGTGTTTGTGTATTATCCTGGAGTGAGTATTGATATGACGTATACTTGAATGTTGGGACTCGATGATCCAGACTCCTAAATGTGTAACCTAAATTGGGAGCATCAGAGTGTTGACCAAGTGCTATCATTTTTTAGCTCAGTAATTCATGAGTGCAACGATACTTTTGATTCAGACGAGCCTTCATGTCATGCCAAATTTCAATGGGATTTTCTCCTCTTAATTCACGCGGCAGACCAATATCGACTTGTTTTACTAGTCAACTTCATGGCAACAAAGCTAACTTTCTCAGCTTCAGACAATAGGTATCGTGTAAAGTACCTATCCATGCTTTGTAGCCAATTCAAAAACTTTTACGGACCAGAACAATCAAAATAATCCTGACGACCATCAAATGTTGGTACCTCCAATTGGATGCTCTTCAAGTATCGATCAACATGATATTGTTCATCATGCCTTTGATATTAGGAACGAGCCACGTTGTCCTTCACGTTCATGGAGTTGCTTGCGATAGTTCTCAGTCCTATGCAAGGACTCTCAGGCATGCTTTGATTTAGAAAACATATTATCTATTCGCTTCATTGTAGCATCCCATTTTGCTAGGAGGTCGGGATCCATTGACTCTTTTTTTAATTTGATGCAAAAGAAAGAAAACATTTTTTCTAAACAAATGTCTAAATTTTTTTTACCTAATGCAAGGTGGTCCTGTGTAAACCTGGCTCTGATATCAAAATGATGTGAAACGATGCGTGCTTGCCATGTAAGGCATCAGTGAGTAATCAAACTCGCTACGTTTCACCAAATAGAAAAATCTTTGGCAGGAAAGTAATTAAAAACTAACAATGTTGCAAATAGATTTAACAAGATTGCAAGCGTAGCTTTGAACATCTCTAATCTTAATGAAATTAAAAACATTAATCATGCATCATTGCGACAGTTTTATTCGCAATATTAAGACAAGCAATTCATACGTTAACAGATTCACACATTTTACCATATAGTGGGTAGCGGACGATAATGATAATATTTTAGAGATAAATCAAGTGATGTAATTAGCTAATAACTCAATTTGCTGAAATAAGACTCATTGATGTTGATGTGCTGTTGTATTGTTGTTGATGTTTCCTGTTGTGCATATCTGTTGACAACCAAGATGCAGATGCCTCTGTTGAAAATGACAGAGAACACGAAGGAAGGATTCTTATTTGGTGTAGCACAACGAAGAGGAGAGCAATCTGAGTCTTTCACAACTGCATTAGCAACCAATGGAAGACGTCGCGAGAGGAGAAGGCATGACAAATGGGGAAGAGGTTGCTCGATGGTGCAGGCCCTGGGGCTTGCAGTTCTTGTCTGCATACAACAAATGGGAGGGTGGGAGTGATTGTCCGAATACACGATCAAAGAGTTTGTCATCGTATTCCAAGCGAGATGATATTGCTTCGAATTCAATCACGAGGCATTTCAGTTTAGTGAACAGTGAAGGAGAGGATATTGGGAAGCTCAGATATTGTAATAGGATGGGGGTTTTGTGGGGTTGCTGGTTGTGGTAACAGAGAGGAGGATTAACAGAGAAGATTGATAGTGCTTAAGAACTTATAGGGTAAAAGAAGAGACACGAGAGGAAAAAAATGCAGAGAAGGTTGCAGGCAAAAGTAAATTTCATTTCAAAATGTCCATTGATTTGTGGTGATTAGAATCAAAGGGAAAAGAAGACAGAGAGAGGAGAGCACAATAGCTGGCAAGAGGATAACTTTTGCTTCAAATTTCTTTCATTAAACTTTTCATTAGAGAGAAGAGAAAGAGAGCAGTTGCAGAGAAAAGATTAGAGTGCATGCAAGAGATATTTTCTCAAATTCATTCATCTATTCATCATCCCAAATAAGCACACATCCATGCTTCATATAGGTTACAAGTTACAACTACCGCACAACTATTCGCTACACAATCTAATAACTACCCACTACCACCACTCACACACAATTGAAATAATGCAAATACAAAAGAAAATACAAGCAAATACGGTAACAAATGCACTGAAATACAAATAAAAGTGGAGCTAAGAAGTCCCCATCAGTCTAACATAAAATTACTTGCAACAATCACAAGATAAACCAGGTCAAGTAGCTGTGAGATAGTTCATTTTTTTTGTTTACAAATCAGAGTATCTCTTAGGATCATGCAATGACTCCCTTGACATGACATTAGCTTAGAATTGAGATGAATTAGAGCATCCACTGGCTTTCATCCTAACATCTTAACTTTGACAGCACATCAAGAACTTAAGTTCTATAATTTTCCAACACAAGCTCTGACATATTTTTCAACCTATGTAATGATTTCTCAATTTACATTGTTGGCTCTTTTTGAGCAACAAACTCTGGAGGTTTCTTTATGTATGCTTCCTCCTCTAGGTCACTATGTAGAAAAACATTCTTAATATGAAGCTGATGCAAAGGCCAATTGTTCGGAAAGGAAGGAGGAGTGCTTTAATATTCAACGAGAGAGGGTTTAGAGTCAACCTTCTACGCTTGTGAGTGATGCTCAACAACTCCAAGAATGTATTCACAATGTTTATTTACTCTTCCGAATCACCGTAGTAGCATAGGCTATTACGGGTCGATCCTCAGGGAGAGCTCGCGATGGAAGCTTTAACGGTTGAATTGTGAAGAAAGAAAACGAGAGTTCTTCTATGTTCAAAAGAAATAAAATGACATGGAAAAATAGAGGGAAAATTCGTTGTGGATTTGCGTGAAAAGAAAAACAATGGAAAAGAAAGTGAAGAGAACTTGAAAACTTAACTAGCTTTGGAAAGAAAACTTGAGAAGGAAAACTTTGAAAGACTTTTAGATGGAAGAAACCATGACTAGCTAACCCTTCTAATTTACTAACTTACTAATCTCATAGGGTGATGCGTGCCTCATGTTGATTCATCGGCAAAGGGCTTGTCTTGCTTGTTGGTCAAATTACTTTCTCACTTGGAGGATGAGTGATCTTCTCGGTCTTGTCTTGTAGCCTCATTGATTCATCGGCTCCCGAGATAGAATTTCAATGGTGGAATCAAGGAGTGTCACTCAAGGTAATGCTAAGGAGGAAGATACAAGATTCATTAGTCATTCAAAGTCATACTCAAGCTAGCATTGAAGTAAGAAAATTGTACAACAATTAGCATAGGTAGGTGCTCCATCTCCATGTTCCATCAAGGCACTTGTTCTAAAGACAAGGCTCTAAATGAGGCTCACATGAATCATATGGAATTACAACAAGCTTTTGCCAAGAATGAAAGTACTCATCTTCATTGGGGATGAAAGAGACTCAAAATTGCAAGATTAAAAGTTAGCAATCACCCAAGAGTTAGAAGTTAGCAAAGCTAGTGGTTAGCTAGTCATGTTAGAGAGTTAGCTAGACATTGCAATGAAAAGAAAACAACAATTCATGGTAAAAGAAAATGCAATGGAAATTAAAGTTTGAAGAAAGTAAAGCAAGAAAGTAAAGCACTAGAATTAGTAAAGATGAGAAGATAGATGGATAAATCTTGTATTCAAGTTGTCACTCCTTCAATTACAAGCTTTCACTCTCTTTCTCTCTTTTGCAGAATTCTAGAAGGAAGAAAAAGATTACAAGAGCACTAAAAGAAACTAGAGAAAATCCCTACAATTCTCTCAAAAATGCAAGCTCTTCTCTCCTATCTCTCCTCTCCTTCCTCTCGTAGAGGCCTTAGGGTCTATTTATAGGCACCAGAGGATGAGGCCCTCAAATCTCGACCGTGGGATCAAATCGCTGGCTCAACGACCAGATTCCTGCCGCAGATCCGCGGCCAAAGCCGCGTTTCCGCGGCAGAATCTTGGCCGTTGCGCCAACGAATTCTGTTGTCGTTCTGTTACAGTTTGTTAGCCACGCTGGATCTTCTAGAAGGCTGGGGATGTGCGTGGACGATTCCAGATCTGGGCTTGACTTTTGGGCTTTTCCTTTTGGCTTTTAATTAATCCCATTAATTCCTTGATAATTCCATAGATTATGGGCCTTCTTCTCCATTAATGGTGGACTTGCAAATTTAGAGAGAAAAGAATAAAAAGCTTATTTTTATTTACATATAGCATGATATGGATGTGAAAAATGATGCAAAAATGAATAACAATCACACCCCCATACCTAGCTTTTGCTCGTCCTCGAGCAAAAAGAAAAAGAAAAAATCCTAACTACATTATTGAACCATTTCGTAGGTGACACGATTGCACTGAGCACGTGCAACAAGCCGTTAAACCTCTAGGTTACCCTAGAGGAGGAGTGTTGTCTCCTGAGGGTTTTCAGCGGATTGCACCCACAAAATCATAAAGAAATAAAAAATGTTAGTGAGAAATTTTTGATCCATATTTTTCAAGAATTTTACTTGATCTATAGGTTTCAGGTTACCCTAGACTCGCCATTCTTTTTATAAGTGTCTATTTAGAGTTTTGTTTTCAACTTAGGTTAGGTTTCTAAGGAATAGAGCGAAGACCGGATTTTGCATCAAACCTAGTATATATACATCTATAAATATGAAGGATTTTTCTTAGATTAAAGTTTATTTATTTACTAATATATACAATATATTTTATTTATTTATTTATTTATTTATTTACACCTCCTTAGCTTCCTTAGGCTTTCTAATTTACCATGTAACGAGCCTCTTACCGATGACTCCCAAACAGTCGGTCTTAGGGCACCAGATGAAGATACATCCCTGAGGTTCGAGGACTCGAGTAAACTAGGCCACGAATACTAAGGACTTAACCACCTTTAGGCGTGACTGGCCATGCTTCTTAAGGCACAACTAACCAGCTTAATTAGTGGCTAAGTAATTATTTTATTTAATTATTTATACTTTTTTTTCTTTTTTCTCTTTTTTTAATTATTATATATATGTAAATAGAATCACTAAGTCTTTGATTAATCCCTCAATATGTTTAATGTATATATGCTAAAGAAAGAATTAAAATCTAGCTATCTTTCTTATCCTTTTTTACTTAACCTAAAAATCCAACAAAACTCCTCTTTTCGACTTATATTAGAAATCTTAGTTAAGAGTTTCCTTAATCCCTAAAATCAAGTTTGATTCTTTAAACATGGATCAAAAGTTTCTCTTTTTTTTTGGTTTTTCTAAAAAGAAAATGTAAAATCTAAAGAAAATGAAAAATCTAAGAAGAAAGAAAAAATAAAAATCCTAAGTTAGTATCTACCCCCCATACCTAGCTCATGCATTGTCCTCAATGTATGCAAGATAAAATATGCATGAAATAGGTAAAGGAATAGAATGACCCCCGACATCGTTTTGGACCAGCGGTGTGCTGGGTCCAGCCGATTGTGAACGCTGAAGGCCGGCCTCAATACGATCTAGTCTAAAGGATTGCTCCTCCACTCGTTTCCTCAGCCGAACCTGTCCCCTAAAAATCTTCTTCATGCCCCGCCAAATGGTGGACATGAATGCACGTGATTCAGTAGGGGGAACTTTTGGTGCTATTTAGTACCAAAGTAAATTTTTTTTTAATTATTATTATTTTTTTGGATTTTATTTACAAAAGGGTCCCCAAAACAATTTACAGGGAAAATAAGGAAAATGTACACATGAAGTATTTCCATCATCTAGGACTTCTTTCGGTTGTATCCCTCTAGCCCGTTTCCCATCATTCCAATGGGTCCGTTTAATTGGGCACAATTGGGATACCAACTGAATTGTCATTTGAACCTTCGGCATCCCTAGTTTCACCTTTTTTAGTTGTTTCTTCCTCATATCACAACAATCCTCATTAAAAAACTTGTCATCACCACTCTTCTCATTTTGAACTTCCTTATTGTGAATGCCTAAGAATTCCAACTCATCGCCATATATCTCCTCAAAGCTGAGATCAACACTTCCCCCTAGAGATGTGCAATTAATCAAAACATCCCTAGTTGGTTCATCCAGACACATGAGTTCTTTTTTGAAGAGGTCTTTAAAAAGTATGTCAATTGGAGGTTCTTGAATTATATCCTCATGGGATACATTCTTGGTTGGCTCTTTGAAAGTGAAGATATCTAAATCAATTTTCTCCTTTTGAAAAGGTACTCGAACATTAGGATCTTTCACATCAAGATGATTGCTTTCATTTTGAAACAATTCATTAAGAAACAGCGACTCATCTTCTGAATCTTCACTCTCTTCCTCACAATTGTTTCCAACAAAGTTGACCTCAAATGTGTGATCTTTTGTCTTACGAGGTTGTTTGTCTATGTTGAAGACATTCACTTCTCGAGTCATGTCGCCAAAAGTTAACCTCATGGATCCATTCCTGCAATTGATGATGGCATTGGCAGTAGCAAGGAATGGTCGCCCCAGGATAACAGGAGTTTGAGCCCGATGATTTGTGTTAGACACAGGCTGTGTCTCAAAAACTATGAAATCAATAGGGTATATAAACTCCTCAACTCTGACAAGGACATCGTTAATCTCCCCTTTGGGAATCTTCACAGAGCGATCTGCCAGTTGTATCGTAACTTTGGTCGGACGGAGGTCGCCTAACCCTAGTTGTTGATACACGGAAAAGGGAAGGAGATTGATACTGGCTCCCAAATCAAGTAATACCCTATTGATAGTAGCCTGTCCTATGATACAAGAGATTGTTGGGCTCCCTGTGTCCTTGTATTTCACAGGAATTGGCCCAGTGAGCAACTCGCTGATTTTTGAAGCTAGGAAGACTTTCTTAGGGACATTTGCTTTCCTCTTCTTGGTGCACATTTCCTTTAAAAATTTGGCATATGATGGAACTTGTTGTATTGCATCAAGAAGAGGGACATTGATTTGGACTTGATTGAACATTTCTCTTATCTTCTCCATATGAGCATTCAGCTTTTGATTTGCTAGCCTATTTGGAAATGGTACTATAAGCTTGTATGGTTACTCATCTACCTTTTCTTTCTCTTTGGCTTTTGAAGTTGATGGTTGCGAACTGGAAGATGGATTGTCTTGAGTTGGTTGCACCGGAACAGGAGGTGTTGATTTGGACACTGATTTGGGTGGTTGATTGGAAACCTTGTTATCTACCCGCTTCCCGGATCTCAGAATATGAATAGTGTTGCATTGACTGGGGTCCATGTCTTCAACTTCATGCAGAGGGAAGTGATTTTTGGGATTGGGCACTGGTTGGCTTGGTAGCATTCCTTTTTGTCTCTTATTTAAAGAATTAGCCAATTGCTCTATCTGGACCTGTAATTTATTCATATCCTGATGTTGGTGGGTCATCATTGAAGCCTGGGTTTTGGATAGGGTTTCTATCATTTTTTCCAAATCAGATATTCTCTTGTCTGAATGATTCTGGGGTTGATGTTGCTGATATGTCGGCTGGAAATTGGTTTGGAATGGACTCTGATAAGACTGGAATTATGGTGGACTCTGATATGAGTGAAATTTTGGTGGATTCTGGTTGAAACTGGGTTGATTTGACTGAGCAGGATATTGATGTGGAAATGGTGCCTAGGTTGCTCAGGACCAGACTGACTCCAGGAAAAATTTGGATGATTTCGCCATCCCGGATTATACGTTTTGGAGTATGGATTGTGGTTGGGTCTGGTGTAAGTAGCATTCGTGTTCTCCTGATACATTTGAGACTGGTAAACAGGACACTCCTTAAACAGGTGGTTGAGATCATGGCAGTAGGTACAACCCGGTTTGACCATAGGTGATGGGTTGACCTGGTTCACAGCAGAATGTTCCCTTGATTCAAGCAGTTCTACCCTCTTCATCAGTTGTGTTATTTTAGCCTCAGCAGCTATGGAGGATTCTATTGAATGCATACCAGTTCTGGAAATGGTGGGAGTGGGTTTTTCTGGACATGATTCCCACTGAATTGTTTTTTAGCTAAGCCTTCAAAAAGATCCACCCCTGATTCTCATCTTTCTTTAAAAATTCCCCTTGGCACATGGTTTTAAGGAGTGTCTTTGTTTGGTAATCAAGTCCGTCATAGATAATTTGGTATTGCCGCCATTTCTCTATGCCATGATGAGGACATAGGGCTAGTAAGTCTTTGAAGCGTTCGAAATATTTCCAGAATGGTTCATTGGATTCTTGCTTGAATTGCATAATGTTCTTTCTCATGAGGGCTGTTTTGTGAATGGGATAAAACTTTTTAAGAAAGACTTTTACAAAATCATCCCATGAGGAAATTGAATTGGCGGGAAGATTGTAAAAGCCATTTCTTTGCTATATCTTTCAGCGCGAAGGGTATGAACCTTAGTTTAACAGCGTCCTCAGTTAATTAGGAAATTCTCATCATTACACATACTTCTTCAAACTCACGAATGAAGAAATATGCATCTTCGGATTCTAGGCCATGAAATCGTGGGAGTGTGTTTATAAATTGTGGCTTCAGCTCAAAATTATTTCCATTGGTCACTGGGAGAAGAATGCATGATGGAAGTGAAGTGCGGATCGGGTAGAACTTGTCTTGAAGCGAAGTGTTGTTTGTCATTATTGGGATTGTGTCAGGTGGTGGTGTTTGTGCAAGTGTAGAAATCCTAACAAGTCTTGCAGAATTTGGATCCCGGTACACTCTTGCATACACAATCACAGACAACGTTCACCGATCACACAAGCGAAAGAAAATGAAAATAACAAATAAGAAAAGAAAAATCAATCACAAGCTATCTAGGATACCTGGACCTAGACGACTCCTAACTGTTCGATGAATCAAAAAGGTTATTGTTTGAATCAGACCACAGCTAATCAGTCAGGTAGGGGCAAAATACGGTGGGAGGTATCCGTGCGTAAGCAACGGGCCTTAATTACGCCAAACTACGGTATCTTCGAGGCGTTACCTCTTAATCCCCAACCTTAGACACTGATTTGACTGGAGTATGAATCAAAATCAATTTCCAACTTCAGCTGATCTCCTACTGAGTGCGGATGTCCTTAGGGCCAACGTTTATCAGATTTTATTAAAAAGCTTGGGATTGTGAGTGCTTGGATGCTGATTTTTGGGTCAAAGAAAGGGTGATGAAATCCCCCACCTTATCTTGTTTATTGGGTGGTGCTCTTAAAATCAATTTTGTGTAAGTGTACAATATATGCAAACAAAGTTCACTCAAAGTGATGTAAATCAACCAAGAAGTGAGTCCTATTCAATATGCTATGCAAACGTACCTTGCTCCAGCACTCTTCAACAGTAAAGTAAATGAATTGAAAAGACACGTGCCTAAAAATGCAAACGTCTAATCAATTTTTAACTTTTCACCAAATGTTTTACTGTTGATTATTAGCAGGATCTTGGTGAGAGCATACAAGAAATAAGATTTGCAGCACCTGTATTTTTGCAGAGCAAGCAACCCTGCACAAAACCAGTTAGTAGTCAACTCCTCTTTGCCGCGGATCCGCGGCTTTGGTCGAGAAAACGCGGCAAATCAGAGGGTACTTGGTCTCTGCTTTCGAGAGCAGAGGCCCAAGACCACTTATATGTTACTGCAGTGCTTTATTTCCTGTTTTTTCAACCTGTAACCTGCAACAGAGAAGAAAACTCGTTTAGTTCTTTAACTCAACTGAAAACCGTTGCTCTCCCCGGCAACGGCGCCAAAAATTTTGTTCGGAAAGGAAGGAGGAGTGCTTTAATATTCAACGAGAGAGGGTTTAGAGTCAACCTTCTACGCTTGTGAGTGATGCTCAACAACTCCAAGAATGTATTCACAATGTCTATTTACTCCTTCCGAATCACCGTAGTAGCATAGGCTATTACGGGTCGATCCTCAGGGAGAGCTCGCGATGGAAGCTTTAACGGTTGAATTGTGAAAAAGAAAACGAGTTCTTCTATGTTCAAAAGAAATAAAATGACATGAAAAATAGAGGGAAAATTCGTTGTGGATTTGCGTGAAAAGAAAAACAATGGAAAAGAAAGTGAAGAGAACTTGAAAACTTAACTAGCTTTGGAAAGAAAACTTGAGAAGGAAAACTTTGAAAGACTTTTAGATGGAAGAAACCATGACTAGCTAACCCTTCTAATTTACTAACTTACTAATCTCATAGGGTGATGCGTGCCTCATGTTGATTCATCGGCAAAGGGCTTGTCTTGCTTGTTGGTCAAATTACTTCCCACTTGGAGGATGAGTGATCTTCTCGGTCTTGTCTTGTAGCCTATTGATTCATCGGCTCCCGAGATAGAATTTCAATGGTGGAATCAAGGAGTGTCACTCAAGGTAATGCTAAGGAGGAAGATGCAAGATTCATTAGTCATTCAAAGCCATACTCAAGCTAGCATTGAAGTAAGAAAATTGTACAACAATTAGCATAGGTAGGTGCTCCATCTCCATGTTCCATCAAGGCACTTGTTCTAAGACAAGGCTCTAAATGAGGCTCACATGAATCATATGGAATTACAACAAGCTTTTGCCAAGAATGAAAGTACTCATCTTCATTGGGGATGAAAGAGACTCAAAATTGCAAGATTAAAAGTTAGCAATCACCCAAGAGTTAGAAGTTAGCAAAGTTAGTGGTTAGCTAGTCATGTTAGAGAGTTAGTTAGACATTGCAATGAAAAGAACAACAAGTCATGGTAAAAGAAAATGCAATAGAAATTAAAGTTTGAAGAAAGTAAAGTAAGAAAGTAAAGCACTAGAATTAGCAAAGATGAGAAGATAGATGGATAAATCCTTGTATTCAAGTTGTCACTCCTTCAATTACAAGCTTTCACACTCTCTTTCTCTCTTTTGCAGAATTCTAGAAGGAAGAAGAAGATTACAAGAGCACTAAAAGAAACTAGAGAAAATCCCTACAATTCTCTCAAAAATGCAAGCTCTTCTCTCCTATCTCTCCTCTCCTTTCTCGCAGAGGCCCTAGGGTCTATTTATAGGCACCAGAGGATGAGGCCCTCCAATCTCGACCGTGGGATCAAATCGCTGGCTCAACGGCCAGATTCCTGCCGCAGATCCTCGGCCAAAGCTGTGTTTTCGCGGCAGAATCTTGGCCGTTGCGCCAACGAATTCTGTTGCCGTTCTGTTACAGTTTGTTAGCCACGCTGGATCTTCTAGAAGGCTGGGGATATGCGTGGACGATTCCAGATCTGGGCTTGACTTTTGAGCTTTTCCTTTTGGCTTTTAATTAATCCCATTAATTCCTTGATAATTCCATAGATTATGGGCCTTCCTCTTCATTAATGGTGGACCTGCAAATTTAGAGAGAAAAGGAATAAAAAGCTTATTTTTATTTACATATAGCATGATATGGATGTGAAAAATGATGCAAAAATGAATAACAATCACCAATCAGAGGAAGCAAATAAAGAAATCAAAAGATGCACATACATCATCTTAGCAACTGGTGAGGTCTCTAACACTCCACACTATAATTTTGGAATATCTTTTAGCCACTAGTCTAACTTTAAGACGAGCTAAAAATCCATGAGATTTAATTAAGTACATAACCCCCATCAACAACCAACCACCTTTCTACTTGAAAGAGGCACCAAATCCCAAATTTCATTCTTCTCCCACGTTGCCATCTCTCTTTCATAGCTCTCTCTGACGGTCTGACCTGTATGAGACATGGCCTTGACACAGACTTCAGAAGTGGCTAAGGATCAACAGAAAAAATAAACATAATATGAACTGGATATGTGAACATAACACACAAACTTGGGCAAAGATGAGAAGTACAAGTCTGAGAATCCTTTTGAAGGGCGATTCGAACATCAAGCTCAGAAATAGGTAGAAACTCACTCAGAGTTGGAACAGTGGAGGATACTGACACAGAGAAATTTGTCTTTCGTTTATATACACGTGATGATTCACTAACTTTCGATGGAAATGATTTCTCACTTGCAGAACTTGAAGATTTAGTCACTTTGTGAAATAAGAAAGGAGAGAAACTCACCATCATAATCATATGTAGTCCCATATGTATGTGACTCACTGAAAATAGGGTTTGAACTAGAAAAAGTTAAGATCAATAGAAATAGAAAACCTTTTTAGAGCTAGGACAATAACATTGTATCCTCTTTGAGTCCAAGAATATGATAGAAAAATATACTTTGCAATTCTAGAATCAAATGTTGAAACATTTGATCTATTAGCATGAACAAAACACATGGTAAAAATACTAAGTAGTAAATGAATTTTTTTAGCAGACTGATGAAGTAAAGACTAAGGAATCTGACTATCAAGAACAAAAGAAAATGTGCGATGTATAAGAAACATGCAATATGAACAACATCACAAGAAAGATGTTTCGGAATTTTCATATGAATGAGTAGTGTGCGAGCAACTTTTAAGAAATGATGATTTTATGCTGAACATTTTGTTGTGATGTGTATGGACATGGAGACTGGTGAATGATACCATTCTGAGACAAAGTTTATGAAGAAGTAAAATATTGTTAAGCATAATCACTTCATAATGTATGAACAATAACACCAAATTGATGTTTAATTTATTGCAAAAATTTTTAAACACATAAATATTTCAAAATGAGTCTTTATTAAGTAAAGTTAGTGATACGAGTAATCAGCGACGAAGGTAAGAAAATATCAAAAACTAAACTTTGACTCCCTAAACATGAAACCCACACATGTGAATGGATGAGTTCAAAAGAACTATTCTCATATTCACCTTGGATGAATAAGATGATAATTATCGAGCCGAGACGACTCAGTCATATATTGGATACATGACTCAAAGGCGGAACTATATTCTTTAAATTCAGCAAGGAAGAATGTCCTAGATGACAATGAGTATCAAGAAGAGAAACATTGTTGGTGCATATGACACAGAACCTGGCTCAGCCACGTAACAAGTACCTTCAGACTAATCGTCCCCTGTTTTTCAAGATCCTGAGAACACAACTATTAGGGAAGAAGGTTATAGAATAAGTCGATCAAGTGAATCTATTGAGAGATAACAAATTGAAAACTAAGCATGGAAAGAATTAAAGACAAAGATACCAATATCCCCTGTATCGGAACAATAAGAAAAGATGATACAAAATCTAAAGAAGAAAGAATGTCTGAGTTCCTAATCAGGTGATATGTACCTACTAGAACTATAATCTAAGTTTTAGGAGCTGTTGATGATATGAGATAAATAGTATGATTACCTCTCTTAGCTGAAGTAGGTGTAAAAAAAGACGCTGTCACCTAAGTAGTCTAAAATTGCTAGAACATCTGGCACTCTGCTCCTTTGCACTAATATGCTGTTGGTGGCGACAAGGGCAGAACAAAGTCAAAAGGGGTATAACAATGGCAAATTGATGTCAGAAAGGTGCAACAAGGTCGGTTGATGAATAATAATCGCGAATGAACAGCACAATGAATAGTATTGCATGAACACTATCACAGATGAAACATGCGATGAACATAATCATGATGAAGAATGATAATATTGAATAGTAACTATTATTTTTTCTTAAGGATCGCTGCAATTTCTGGATTAGGAATTAATTATGATTCTAATACCATGTAATTGTGAGTTATTAATGTTAGAGTTAAGAGAGGATGGAAAGATTAGAAAAAGAGGAGTGGGAGACGGAATTTGAGAAGAAAGGAGATTTAAGAGATTTAAGCCTCTCCTCCCTTGTATATATTGTTGGCCCAGAGGCCTTCCACTCTAGTTTTGATGATGATTAACTCATGTAGTTATGTTTACTAATAATCTTGTGATGTTTAGTTTCAGATACTTAACCAAGATATTAGTAGGTGATTAGCTTCAATAAAGATGTTTTGGAGCTTTTCACATGATGATTCAAGAGCCCGAGCGTCAAAGTTCATATCTAGCACTCGTTGGAGTCAAGCTCGGTGGATCACGTTTGGATCGAGTCGGTTTGAAGACGGAGTTCGTCAAGAAGACTTCGGTACATAGTTTAGATTATGTTTTAGATCCATTTGTTAAAGATTAGATAGTGTGATATGCTCAAGTTCACAACACACACACGTTTCATGTTTTAGTTTTCGGTTTTCGGTTTAACCGATCTTGGTTTTCATGAATAGATAGAATCAACAAGTTTACATGGTTTAATGTATATTAGATTTGTTCTATATACATATATGCTTCAACTACTTAAACAAACTAGTTTGATAGTCTATTTCATGAGTGTGAAGTTTTGGTATTTTAACAAAATGTATTTTTAGATTTAAAGTCAAAAATATTGATATATATATATATCTATTTCATGTATATTGGATTATATCCATATACAACATGCTTCAAGTTGTTTCAATATCATGTTTTTGTATTTGGATGAGTTTTGGACAAAACGAATTTTTAATTCAAAAATCTAAGTTTTGAAAAATACCGTTTTTGGTTTTCGGCAAAATTTTCATAACACAAAAAGAGTTCAAAATGTTTGTTTGTAACTTGGTTTGATTTTTATTCAAATAAGTTTGTATATTAAAGTATTATACTGAACTTATTTTTGTGAATTTTTAGAGATTTTATGGGATTTAATAGGATAATAAAAACCTAGTTTTCTGATCCCTTAAAAAAACCTGCCAGGCTCTGGCGGTCGACCGGATCAGGAGCCGGTCGACTGGAGCGGTCGACCGGACGTGCACAAGAATGTGCACAAGGCCGTGTCAGTTGGCCGGTCAACCGAGCGGTCGACCGACTGAAGGCAAACCACTCTCGGGTTGCCCCGGTCGACCGGGCGATCGACCGGCCAAAGAGCCATTACTCTCTGGTTCAGGGTCCGGTCGACTGGGCGGTCGACCGGAAGGCTCAACGGTTAAAAATTGACTGTTGGCCGGTCGACCGGAAGGCCATTCTGGGCCTAGTCAGCTGCCAACGGCTAGTTTTTGTTGTGGCCTTTATATACCCCATCTCTTGGGTGTTTTGAGGCAGAATTTTTTAGAGCAAAAATTTAGATCTTCTAGCAAGTTTTTAAAGAGTTTTTAGTGCTTAAAGATTTGATCTTTATCTTATTTTTAAAAGGGTTGGAAAATCATTTGAAAATAAAATTCTTTGGGAATTGGTTTGATCTTCACTTTCAATTCTATCTAGAGTTTTTCCCTAGAGTTTTTCTTTGAGTTTTTGATTTTCAAACTCTTTGTTTTTCCACACTTGAGCCATATCTTGCTATTCTATCTTTAGGATCTTTTATTTGTAGGAAAATTGGTTTGTGGTTGAGATAGACCACCAAGTTGTAAACTTCCTTCTTTGTGATATCCCTCTAGTGAGAGGTGATTGATTTGGTATCCCTCTATTGTGAGGTGATTGTGGAAGTTGTGGTTGGCTCCCTCTAGTGAGAGGTGGAGATTGTGTTTAGCTCCCTCTAGTGAGAGGTGGAGTCTTGTGTTGGAATCTCTCAAGTGTGAGGTGATTGGTATTTGTTGACTAAGTGCCTACCCCTCTTGTGTGAGGTGGTTTTTGTATTGGTTGTGCATTGCCTCTAGTGAGGTTGTATTTGGTTAAGAGAGGAGTTGTGTACACCCGGTTGTATTTGCCCCAAGTCCTCAGTGGAGGTTCCCTGTGTGGGAGTCCTGTGTGGACAAGTTAGTGGATTGGAAATCCTTCTGTGTGAAGGCGGGGACGTAGAGCTGGGTGCTCGAACCTCGAAACAAATCTCGGTGTTTGCGTTTGATCTATTGACTCTAACTCCCTCTATTACTTTGTGCCTTGCATCATTTCATATTGCTCATTCATTATATGCTTGGCTTGTTTATGTGTGGCTCACTTGTGCTTAACCACGAGAGCTTCATATAGCACCTCAACTCTTATTCAGAGGAATCAAGAGGAGTTAGTCCGAGCCCTTCACCGGGAATTCGGCGACACTCGTTGGTTGCATTAAGTGTTGTTGCAATTAAGTTTTTAATTTCCGCATTTAGTTCATTAGATTAGCCGTACACCTATTCACCCCCCTCTAGGTGTACTTTGAATTGGTATCAGAGCCTATGCTCCTGATATTTGGTTTAACCACTTAGGAGTGTGATCTTGGTTAGCTAATCTATCATTTGCACTTGCACACTTATATTGTTTACACACACTCATGGATTGCTTGACACCTCCCATGTTTGATGTTTCCAGCATTGACATGTGGAAATTTTGGATGTCCATGTATCTAAAAACCTTAGGCTTGCATGTTTTCCTTGCCGCTACCAAGAAATCCTATCTTGGTGATAGCAAGCATATAGAGGCCAATGCATAAGCTCTTGAGGCACTTAGAAGCACGCTTAATAAAGAATATCTTTCTATGGTTTCTAACTGTGATTCTGCTCTTGCAGTGTGGAACACGTTGACCTCCTCCGAGCTACAAACGCCCAACATTGTGGAGGATGAATCTAGTGGAGAATCCGAGCAACAATGCTACATGGTCCAAGGGAATGACTCCCTTGAGGTATATTCGGAATCTCAAGTAGATGATTGTGCTAGTTCTTCTAATGAGTATATTGATGCCAATGCCTTGAATGAAGAACTCTCAATTGTTTGTGAAAAATTATTAGAAAAATATAATCTTTTGAAAAAGAAGAGTTTTGAACTAAAAGAAGAAAATAAGGATTTGTGTTCAAAATTAGATTTGGTTTTGCAAGAAAAGAAAAAGATTTCAAGTGAACGTCACTCACTTAAATCCCAGCTAGATCTTGCTCTAAAAGAAAATGAATTTTTGAAAAATAAAAATGATTGTGAAATAATTTTGAAGAAAAATGAAAACTTGTCTTCAAAAGTTGATTTTATATTAAAAGAAAATAACTCTTTAAAAAATAAAATAAATTTGATTTCACAAGAATTGAAAGATTGTTTAAAGAAAAATATTTCTTTGAAAAATGATTTAGATTCTCATGTTTGTTATGCTAGTGTAGCTTCACATTCTATCTCACCTATTGCATGCCCCTCTTCTTCTATAATTGAAAATGATATAAATTTATTAAAGAAGAATATGGATTGTTTGGGCTTCACTTTGAGCCATTGTGCCTTGAATCATATACGGTTGGAATCTATGTTTCGAAAGAAATAAGTTTCATCTTTGCATGCACACAAACCACGACATGCACATGCTTCGCATGTTCATGTACACAACACTATGTATGCTCATGTGTTCACTTGTACACATTGTGGACGTAAGGGTCAAATTTTGCTATGATAGGATGCATGATGTAAATTTAGCAACTAAATTTGATTGGGTTAGGAAAGGAGCTAACTCTCATGGACCCAAAGAGTATGGGTACCAAAGACCACCCCTATGCTATTTGATGTAGGTGTGGGCTCTCGCATGACGTGAGAGCGATTGTGCCTTGAGGTGGATGCGTTCCGAGCTTAAAAGAGGACTATTTGGATGTATCACTTTCAAGGGGAGTTTGGTGGAAGGACCACCTTGTTTTGGAGACATGGAGGGTTGCCCTTATGGTTTTGGTAACTATCTCTTACTCCTGTTCGCATGCTTTTAGATCATTCATTTATAGCATGTATTATTTTAATGTTCATTATGCCATATTTATTAGTCCTATGACATGCATGATTAGTATTTGAGACACCCATGTTTATATGGACCCATATTTAGTGTTCTCACTTTAGTTTAACTAATATGTATATCATAGATCTAATGCATATGCATTTGTCATAATGATCATATGAGTTTTTGTTTTGATTTCTATGCTTTATAATTTGATTACTTGTTTAGATGTTAGTTTTCATTAAAACTAGGATATATACTTGTACAATTAGTGAGTTACAAATAGACTATTATATATTTGTGCTTGAATGCTTATTTGTACCCATTAGATGTACTAGTATAATCTAGTTTTGATGATTCATGCATTTGACTTGTATTCTCATTTTCTACATGTTTTTCATGTTTTTATGTTTAGCTTCATGTATATACTTATTTTGTCAAAACTTAAGATACACATGTATACCCCTTTGAGTCTTTTTGCTTTTCATGCAAATCTTTATTATGGACTCAATTGTGTTTAGGGATATGTATGTATACTTTTAGTTTAGATAAAACATACATATACCTTGAAGCCTATTTGACTTTGATGATTTTCATGTTTTTGACAAGGAAATTCATAATTGAGCTAAATTGACTATTTTCATGATTATGTTTTTCATATTACTTGTACACTCATATTATTTGTTGTTTTCTCATGATTTTGTTTTTATGAGTATGATATGGGCTTTATAGATTTTGAGTGTTTGGTGATCATGTGTAGTGTTCTAAATGGCAGCCACAGCGGCTACATCGGCCGGGAAAATTTATCGGGATGGGGATATATCGGGGATATTGTCAAAATCGGATGTCAAAATCGGACTGTCAATATACATATCTTCTTGTCTTAAATTGCATCTCAATAAGACAATATATGCATAAATTATATAAAGCTACATAAAACATTCTTATATTTTAAGATATACTTAACTCGATAACTTGCATTAAGCTTATAAATGCATAATCACTATTCAAGTGTAGAATCTTCACAAATGTCATATTGCCACATCGCTCGAATTACCTAAATATCTAACCTAGAAATTGAGTGTGAACGCTATATCGGGTCCAAAATCGCCGAAATTGCGGCCAATATATCGGGTCCATGCCGATTTATCAGCGATTTTGGGTGAAATCGCTATATCGGTTTGGATGTGCTAAATCATTGCGGCTAGGTGCCGTAAACGCAATATCGGCGCAATATCGGGGTTATATCGGGGATATTTAGAACACTGATCATGTGATTTACATGTTTTTCATGAAATTTATTTTTGTTTTATTACTTGCTTGAAGGATTTCGTACTAGTTTACAAATTTTTCTTTAACTAGTTCGTATTCTTCATTTTGGAAGAGTTTTCAATTATGCTAAACTATTTTCAAGCCTATTTTTGAAAACTCCTTTCCATTAAAGGGCGGTTGGTTGGGCGACATGCCTTATATGTTTCTTATTGAAAATCCTTTTCATGTGCATGAAATGGGTGGAAAGTAATATGAGTTATACACTTGATCTTATTGTGTTTCAATTGGTATCATTGGATCTTTTCAATTGGTATCACTATTGACATTTTTTTCGTATACTCATATATGTTTCTATATATATATGATTACACTTCAAATAGTATCAATTTCGATTGGTATTCAATTTTTCATACATATATATATGATTTATTTGTGCTTCCTATATCTTTATATCCTTGAGCACAAATTTTGGTTATGCTAAGCTTGATTTCTTAAATGCATATTATATTTCAATTGATTATGTTTCAATTGGTTTCTTATACAAGCTTATGCATCATTTTATTTGATATTTCATAAAGGGGAGAAAATTTATATTTCATCTTTTAATTTATATTTTACTCTCACACTTTATGTTGAAATATGATTCAAAAATTGATATTGATTATTTATGGTATCATATGCTTTTAATAAAATAATTACTTTCAATTGGTACTAATCTTTACATATTGGTGTCAAGATTACCTATAAGTTTACTTACAATAAAGAAAATAATAAAACAATGTTAACAATTGGTATGTTTTATTGATATTAAAATTTTTGGTTGAATTGCTCAAAATGATTTATTTACTTGCAATTGGTATCAATTGATATTTAAATTTATATTAAAACATTTGTTTTATGTACCACATTATGTACTTTCAATTGGTATATTTCATTGATATCATGATGTACTAAATTGATATATTTTTTCTTACAATTGGTATCATAACATTTTGATTAGATTTCACCCCTCTTTGATTTTTTTTTAAGACAAAAAGGGGGAGAATATTGTTTTCTTTCACCTCTTTGTTGATGATTGACAAAAAGGGGAGAAGTATTTGAGTTTATATGCATGTTTATTGTTTAATATGCATGTTTATTGTTTATTTGTTTATTTGTAAGGTTGTTTCATATTGATATTTTTTATTGTTGGTATCAAAAGCTTTTAGTGATTATCTTTCAAATTGGTGTCAAGGATTTTGTTTTATCCAATTGGTAGTAAGGATTTTGTTTTATTGATTGGTATCAAGAGCTTAAGTTTTTTTCATTGAAATTTTTATTGGTATCAAAAGCAATTATTTAAGAACATGTTTATTTTAAAAAGGAAAAGGAATTTATTTTAAAAGTTTGGTATCAAGAGCATGTTTATTTCATGTTTGGTATCAAGAGCATGTTCATTTCATTGTTTTATGCATGTTGATCCATATTCATGTTTAGTGTTCATTGCATATATTTATTGTTTATTGCTATGCAAGAGTTAAGGGGGAGCTTCTTTGAAGCTTAACTTTAATCCATGCATATATAACTCCATGAGTTTTGTCATCATCAAAAAGGGGAGATTGTTGGCCCATAGGCCTTTCACTCTAGTTTTGATGATGATTAACTCATGTAGTTATGTTTACTAATAATCTTGTGATGTTTAATTTCAGATACTTAACCAAGATATTAGTAGGTGATTAGTTTCAACAAAGATGTTTTGGAGCTTTTCACATGGTGATTCAAGAGCTCGAGCGTCAAAGTTTATTTCTAGCACTCGTTGGAGTCAAGCTCGGTGGATCACGTTTGGATCGAGTCGGCTTGAAGACGGAGTTCGTCAAGAAGACTTCGGTATATAGTTTAGATTATGTTTTAGATCCATTTGTTAAAGATTAGATAGCATGATATGCTAAAGTTCACAACACACACGTTTCATGTTTTGGTTTCGGTTTTTGGTTTAACCGATCTTGGTTTTCATGAATAGATAGAATCAACAAGTTTACATGGTTTAATGTATATTAGATTTGTTCTATATATATATATGCTTCAACTACTTAAACAAACTTAGTTTAATAGTCTATTTCATGAGTGTGAAGTTTTGGTATTTTAACAAAATGTAATTTTGGATTTAAAGTAAAAATATTGATATATATATATCTATTTCATGTATATTAGATTATATCCATATACAACATGCTTCAAGTTGTTTCAATATCATGTTTTTGTATTTGGATGAGTTTTGGACAAAACGAATTTTTAATTCAAAAATCTAAGTTTTGAAAAATACCGTTTTTGGTTTTCGGCAAAATTTTCATAACACAAAAAGAGTTCAAAATGTTTGTAACTTGGTTTGATTTTTATTCAAATAACTTTGTATATTAAAGTATTATACTGAACTTATTTTTGTGAATTTTTAGAGATTTTATGGGATTTAATAGGATAATAAAAACCTAGTTTTCTGATCCCTTAAAAAACCCTGTCAGGCTCTGGCGGTCGACCGTTCCGGTCGACCGGACCAGGAGCCGGTCGACCGGAGCGGTCGACCGGACGTGCACAAGAATGTGCACAAGGCCGTGTCAGTCGACTGAGCGGTTGATCGAGCGGTCGACCGACTGAAGGCAAACCACTCTCGGGTTGCCCCGGTCGACCGGGCGGTCGACCGGAAGGCTCAACGGTAAAAAAATTGACCGTTGGCCGGTCGACCGGCCGGTCGACCGAAAGGCCATTCTGGGCCTAGTCAGCTGCGAATGGCTAGTTTTTATTGGGGCCTTTATATATCCCATCTCTTGGGCGTTTTGAGGCAGATTTTTTTACAGTAAAAATTTAGATCTTCCAGCAAGTTTTTAAAGAGTTTTTAGTGCTTAAAGATTTGATCTTTATCTTGTTTTTAAAGGGTTGGAAAATCATTTGAAAAGAAAATTCTTTGGGAATTGGTTTGATCTTCACTTTCAATTCTATCTAGAGTTTTTCCCTAGAGTTTTTCTTTGAGTTTTTGATTTTCAAACTCTTTGTTTTTTCACACTTGAGCCATATCTTGCTATCCTATCTTTAGGATCTTTTATTTGTAGGAAAATTGGTTTGTGGTTGAGATAGACCACCAAGTTGTAAACTTCCTTCTTTGTGATATCTCTCTAGTGAGAGGTGATTGATTTGGTATCCCTCTATTGTGAGGTGATTGTGGAAGTTGTGGTTGGCTCCCTCTAGTGAGAGGTGGAGATTGTGTTTAGCTCCCTCTAGTAAGAGGTGGAGTCTTGTGTTGGAATCTCTCAAGTGTGAGGTGATTGGTATTTGTTGACTAAGTGCCTACCCCTCTTGTGTGAGGTGGTTTTTGTATTGGTTGTGCATTGCCTCTAGTGAGGTTGTATTTGGTTAAGAGAGGAGTTGTGTACTCCCGGTTGTATTTGCCCCAAATCTTCAGTGGAGGTTCCCTGTGTGGGAGTCCTGTGTGGACAAGTTAGTGGATTGGAAATCCTTCTGTGTGAAGGCGGGGACGTAGAGCTGGGTGCTCGAACCTCGAAACAAATCTCGGTGTTTGCGTTTGATCTATTGACTCTAACTCCCTCTATTACTTTGTGCCTTGCATCATTTCATATTGCTCATTCATTATATACTTGGCTTGTTTGTGTGTGCCTCACTTGTGCTTAACCACGAGAGCTTCATATAGCACCTCAACTCTTATTCAGAGGAATCAAGAGGAGTTAGTCCAGAGCCCTTCACCGGGAATTCGGCGACACTCGTTGGTTGCATTAAGTGTTGTTGCAATTAAGTTTTTAATTTCCGCATTTAGTTCATTAGATTAGCCGTACACCTATTCACCCCCCTTTAGGTGTACTTTCATATATATATATATATATATATATATATATATATATATATATATATATATATGTATAATTCTATTTATATTGGGTGCTTAATGTTACCGATGATATGATAATTCTGTTGATTTTCTTCTTTAAGGTTGGCTATAGATACAATTTGTTGATTTACACGGTTGATTAGCACATTGTGTGATTGAAAAAGCTTGGAGTAGTTTTCCTTAATTCTGGTGACAGAAGGTGGAGATGGAGATGGTGGTATGGAGGACATGGGTAAAGCATGGAGAATAGAGAGAAGTCATGGAAAAAATCACCGGGTATAGCTGAATTCTGATATCAAAAGATATAGAAAAATGGTAGGAAAAATAGTTGGCAACTAAGAAATTAAAGGTTTGAAATAAATTGCAAAAAAACAAACAATATATGGTAAAAGAAAGGCTAAAGTAGAAGTTCATATCATCTTCAAACCATCCTAACATGAAAGCCCTAGTGGCTATATAAAGAATACGAGAACCTGTTGCCTAAGAATCCCAATTTAATCCAAATACTAGATAAGCTTTTCTAGCTAAGACTTCCATATAAATAAAATTCAGACAGACTTAAACTACAATTAAATGAGAGTTTTCTGTTAAATGCGCTCGATCAATTTAAATAAACTTTACTGAATCTGAATCCTTATTCATTAGTTTTGTCTAACACGATAAATTGTAGATTCTTTTTAACTGATGAATCTCAATTGTAACTCCATGCACCTCATGCAATCATGTTGTGTGAGCCCATGCCATTCCATAAACCTTATCTCAATCCTAACAGTGTATCACAATATTGGAGGAGTTGGTTTGTAGAATATAATGACAAAAATGAAGAATTCGAACCACGTTCATGTAAATAGGAACTTGCATTGCATCACTTAGCAATAGAATGAGGAGTAGGAATGATGATCACCTTTTCATTGAAGTTGTGAAAGTTATCATTGTTAACAACCAAATGTGGCCAAAAGTCTGGATGGTTCTCATAGAGGCTTCTTTTCTGGATTGTAAATAGATATACTGCATTAATCAAAATGCTACAAGATAACAACGGTTGGTACAAATTCGAAGTGATTAATAACTCAACCATCTACTATACGAGTTAAATTGTCAACACTCTCAGCTCTAAGAGTACTTCTCAACTTCCTCGACACTTGTGTTTTGGATCTTCTTCCACCTCTTCCATTTATAACTTTTCTCTCTTCTGTGGTCTCCCATCATTACTCCTATTTAAGATTTTGAGATTGAGGGTTGATGGAGAGGCTCTGGTAAATGAGGTATCCCTTGCCTCTATCCGTGTTAATGTTCTCCTCATAGAGGATAGTCCGTTAGTATTATGTTTTTTTGGTTTTTCTGATGTATACCCTTTAAATCTTCCTTATTTAAAAGTTGCCTCTCAAATCTATGAATTTGCCAATTGATCCCCAAAATCTTCTAGATCTTAGAAATTTACCCTTGTTCTATTACTATTTAAGAATAAAAAAGAATATTCCCTCCTTTTTTATTAAGATGCCTAATTTTTTAAAAATTGACTAGTTTACCCTCTCTACTCTTTAATCCATGCCTTAGCTAGTTCTTCCTTTCCCCCCTCTTCTTGAAACAAAATTCTAATCAGGAAATTCAATAACAAAAACAAGAGAAACACTCACCCTCTTTTTCTTCTCAAATTATAATTCTAGTGAGAAAAATCAATCAAAAAGAAAAGGTAAAAACAACAAAAGCCTATCCAAACCTTTCTAAACAAGAGAAAAGAATTGGTGTTTAAAACCTCCTAATATATAGAAAAAAACAAAAAAGCAAAACAACTATAAAAATAATAAGGTTAGGGGACATTTTTGTTCCATCTTTTTCTTCTTCATTGTTTTCTTCTTCCTTACCTATTTGTTTTCTTCTCAATCAAAATTTCAATTAGAAGATTCAATCATATAAAAAAGAAGATGCTTACACTTTTACTTTTGCACTTGTGACCTTTCATCCTCTGTGGTTGATACCCCCTTGTATTGGCGGTGTTCTCTGTAACTGCAAATTTGTTGACATCGACATTATCGCTTGGAGAGAAGAGATGGAGACCTACGGATAAAGAGGATGAACGAAGAAAGATGAAATAAAGAGAAGAGGAAGGGAGAGAAGGAAGTGGGAGAAGAGGAAATGGAGGAAGAGAGACACTGCTGTCGCTTCTGATTGGAAGGAGAGAAAGGAGGTATCGCTGGCTGCCTCTGATTCAGATCTCTCTCACATTCTTGTTTATTTACCAGGAAATGCCCTTTAATGGCAACGATAACTAGGTGGAAGGGCATAATTGGCATTTTGTCCTTGTTCCATCAAAAAATTGACAAGAGGGGAAAATTTATAAAACCCTAAAAGATTTGGAGGATCAATTGGTAATATGAAGGATTTGTTTTTTTTTGTTTTTCTAAATAGGAATGATTTAGAGGTATATATAAAAAATAACCTTTCATTTATTAACAAATGGAAGGTAAGCTCTTCTATTGTTGTTTAATGCATTGTTGAACAACTTAGGTCCTTTTCTCCATCATGTAGGATTCCAAAATTTTCAGCTTTGGCACATGTCTTCTTCTTCTCCCCCTTGTCCTCTCTTCCCATTGCCTCCTAGTCTAATCCCAAAAGTCCCTTTTATTACCTTCATTAATTTTTAGTTAGTTTTTTAATGTTCTTAACTATGTAGCACGGACACGGACACGGACACGGGTGCCGGACACGACACAGACACAGATACGGGACACGGAAAAATCCAAAAAAAAAAGACACGGAGACACAACAAACAATATTTTATTATTATTATTTTATAATAGATGAATTTTCTCTCTGTTCCCATTTTTCTGATTTTCTCTCATATTTTTAAAGAGGTGCGTTGTCTTCAACTTTTTCAACGGTATTTTTTGAAGTAGACATTTATACACAACTCTATATATGTGAGTAGAATAATGAATAATCAACTTGTCAAAAAATAATCAAACATGAATCGTTAATTTAAACATGAATAATTAGTTTTATTAAAGTTAAGATGGAAAACAAAATAAAATTTAAATAATTTACATCTAAAGCTTCTATAAATTAACAAACAAACAAAAATTTAAAAATAATCTAACTAATACCTTACTTAGTTTATGATGTGCATAAATTCTACTAATATATTTGTTTTATGTCAGAACGATATTTTTTCATGTTTATTTAAGCGATATGCTACTTTTAGATATCTAATATATGATTTTTAAATTTTATTTAATGTCGATACAACGTTGGACACATCGCTGACACGTGATTTTATGGTTGTTTAAAATCTGACACGACATCGGAGTGTCCGATACTTGTCGGGCAAGTGTTGGTGTCCGACACGGACACGACACTCACTTTGAAGTGTTCGTGCTTCATAGGTTCTTGACTCATGTTACATACTTCACATGTAAACTTATTGGTTCATTTTATTTCATCATCCTCACTCATAAAGCACAACTCTTCTAGTTTACCTTCTCTCACACCTCTCGCAATATCTTCTATATTGGGCCTAGAGAAGAATTTTTTTTGTCTGTTTGTGTTTTTTTGTGTTATTTGATCATTTTCCCCTCATCTTAACTTTCGTACTGTACCCTAACTATAGTCTATTGTTGTCCGACAAGTAGTCAAATAAACAACATTTTTATTGCTAATTGGAACCCTCTATTAGTGAAGAACTTGTTCAATATTGATATCTTGTTAAAGAAGCGTTACAAAATTTGGAGTTCTCCATCATATTGAGATCTCATGCAACATTTCACAAAAGACAGCTTCTCTCCATAATAGTCAACCGACCACACTTTGCTGCCTTATTGAGAACTCTCGACCATAGGTTCAAATAACAGTGTAGTAAGAAATAGTCATCTCTCTCTCTCTCTCTCTCTCTCTCTCTCTCTCTCTCCCCCCCCCCCCCCCCCCCCTCGAAACAGCACTACCATTAACAGTCCTTTAAGAACTAGGACTATATTAATTATCAGAACACATCTTCTCCCAGTACAAAGCAAATCAAGTAGAAGCTGTCCCCTGGAAAGGTCTCTGCAGAGGACGGTGTACATACTTTTAACACACAATCCTTTTCTTCTTATCTGAATCCTCTAAGGCCTACAATCTTGAGGAAATGCAAACATCACGTACAGGTACTAGGTAAAAGTGAAACCAGAAAATTTTCTAGATGATTCTTTTATGTTGATATGGCCCAAAGTAAGACCAAAATAGAGCTATCATCTTCTGAAGCAATGTTGTTCTTGTCTCCATGGCTCGGTTCACTAGATGTCATGGCCGTCCTTGCACTCCTATTGAAACACACATGCTTTCGTCCCAGATAGTGGTAGTGGATGATCTTGCTAGTTAGGATGAGGACCCCTTCTATGTTCTTCTTGATGATATTGTTATAGCTGGTGAACCGTTTAAGGGATAATTCTGAAGCAGAAATGTCAATAAAAGCTTTTGAATCTAAAATTTAGAATTAGCAGGTGAATAGAAGCTAGTTTATCTATAGTAAATATTTTGAGGAGATGAAAAATTTGTTATATTGACAACCATTAATACTTGATTGTTTTCTTAATCATGATCAATGATTCAATATAATGATGAGATTGAGGATGATGCTTATAAAAGCCAAAGAAGGCGTGGAAAAATCATTCATGAGTATTGTTATATGAATGCAGAATACCAACAAAGTCAAAGGAAAAATTCTATATAGATGGATGAAGCAAATACTTCTAGGAATTATGTGTAGTTGAAATGTGATGTATCTTGATGGATTACTGCAATATGCTAAAAGTTGGATATGAAATACATGCACTTACAGGTAGTAGTGTGTTCATTGTTGGATAAGTGAATAGTTTGAGACGGTTTGGATGTGTGCAATGGAGACCACTGTGCATGCTTAGCTAGGAGTTACATGATTTTATTTAAGGAGTCACTAGGACTAAAAGCCTATGGTCTTTACTCTTTAGACATAGATGTAACTGTCACACTCTGACTCCAGGGACTTGCCTCTGTCAATATGGGTATATTTAACATGCACAATATGATATGTTATGCTGTTATTTTTTGCATCAAAGATCCTTAAGATGAAATTGATTTATATATCAATTATTTTTTTGTGTGAATATAATATAACAAACTTAATTTTTACATTTTATTCACTCATTTATTAAGTGTCTGGACATCTGTGTCATATCCAGCATCAGTGGGCACACAAAATTGTTGGTTGGGAGAAGTGTCCTACATGTAATAGCTGAGGATTTCCCTAAATGAACATTTATTGAGGCAGTAAGGATCATTTGCACTTCCTATTTTAACAGTCCCTTGCAAAGCTTGGTGGAGAATGTAGTCAACCTGAATATTTGGTATAAATGCTTTAAAAACATGTCAAAAAGAGAGTGCAACTGAAATTTGAATGATGAGATGGATGTGTGGCAATAAAATAGAAGATCAGGAATGCATTAATAAGAAGTCAGATGTAGGTTCCACTAAGAATTAGATGAAAACCTTTGCAATGGTTAAGATTTGCGTAATGGAGATAAATGACTGCATCAATTAGAAGTCAGTGTGTTTTTGAGGAGACTAGAGTAGACAAAAATGAATATGGAAACCAAACCGTGTTTGATATTAGGATCCAGCTGAATTAAAACTGCACCAGTCAACCAAACATCAGGGTATATTTTGCATAAAGCTGCATGCAACATCAGGGTATATTTTGCATCTCCTTTTTATGTTCTCTATCAAGTTATCAACAACATTTAACCTTCTATGTTTGGCAGGGAAGACAACGGTATAAGTAATAAAATTTTCAAATTTGAAAAAGCATCCTGTTTAAATTCATCCATGGGCTGTAGCTTGGTGCAAGCATGATTTGAGCCGCAAACCTCTTGCGCAGTACAAAGAGGCTTTACCAATGTGCTACAATGGTGCTTGCACATTCTTTATCATCATAGGCGCTTGTAATTGTGCAAATTTTGATGCATCTGCATAGTATAAGGAAGGTGTTTACTATATTTCTGCTGTAAATTTTATATTTTTTGAAAATTTTCCAGCTAATAATATTGTTATTTTCCTTTTCAGTGGCGAGAAGGCTCAAGGTACCAAATGGCCCGAACATGTCGAAATGAAAGGAAAAGTAAGGTTGCAGGCATTTGAAAAATTTATTCAAGAGCTTCACCGTTCCCGTAATCGTGCATTGATGGTGAGATTTCTTACTAAAACATCATTTCGGTAAGGCTTGTGCATCAGTTAACTGCTATGAGAAATTACACAACACCACCACCACCACCAACAACAACCAAGTCATTTGTCCCAAGTATTTGGGGTAGGCTACATGAACCAAAAGAGAATTACACCGGATCGGGCGCATGGATCAGCTTTCTCCACTCATTCCTATCGAGCAATATGCCTTCATTAAGACCTTTCGCCTATAAAAAATAACTATATGTTGGAATCAACTTGTCTACATAATCTTAATGGCATATACTTGATGTCTTACATTAAGAATTCAACTTAATGTTTTTTTTATATCATGGAAATCTACCATCGTGAATTTTTTTGGCATTCCTCAAATGTTGGCTCTCAATGTATTAATTTACGTAGTTCCCTGGTATATCTTATCTTACTCATATCTAGTTAACTTATTAGGATAGGTGAGATAAGGAACCATATCTTTTTTACTGCTCTATATATGTTGAGATTCTGTGAATTTTTAATGGCTTTCTATTTCCACAGTCACTCCATGAATTAACCAAAATGGCTTTTGTTTTCTGTCAGGTGATCTCTCTTTGCTGGAAACCAGGATCCCCCGAAGCGGGACTGGCAGGGATGAAGGAGGTATGACCACGAGTTACATACAAAAAGATACAGTTATTTGCAACCTGCTGTTTGGTATAATAAATCCTCCCTTCTTTTTATCTCGCTTCATTCCTTAATTTCAGGTGGCAAAAGGTTACAGAGAGAGCCAGAGGGTTGGGTTTGCGCAGATCTGTCCGGGTTCTGATTTGTATATCTGCCCTCGCAGTGATACCATTATAACTATACTTGCGAAGTACGGTTTCTTCAAGGGTATGACAGCACTTGAGGATGATCAGGATTCTTTAGTTGGTTGTGTTATATGGCGTAGAGGCCACACCTCATTAAACCCAGTCCCTAAAACCAGTGAGAAAAAGAAAACACCATTACCAGATCAGCAGTCTTCGAACTCACCGGAGCCTTCGGTTCCAGAAATTCACTCTCCAATCACACAGGTAGGTGACTCGGAAAGTAAACAAGATAAAGCTCTCAGCCATCTCATTTCTACACCTGACAGCGCAAGAGTCATAACAGCTGAAAGCAAATTTATCCACTCTACCAACAATGCCGCACATGGTTCTGGTAGCTTTCACATAAACAGTGTGTCAGAACTGACTCCTCCGTTACCATATAATTCTCCTCTCATTCAAGTTCAACCACCGGCTGCACAGAAACTGGAGTCAACCTCCCTTCAAGAAACTACAAAAGATACTGAGGTTTCTATAACCCAAGCTGCAGAACCACTAAAGCAAGATGGTGGCACTGCACCTGCGCAACCAAATCTTCCTGGACCTCCTCGGATGCTCCAAGGAGTTCCGCAGCAAACAACCGCCCAATTCAGCAATGGCTTACATAACTTCAACTACAATTCTTGTCCTCCCCCACAACTTGGAACTTCAGTCTCCTTGAGTTCTCCATTCTTTAGAGCTCAAATACCGACAGCACAAAACCTTGATTCAAGCTATCTTCCGATCCCTATGCAAAGTAATTCAAAGCCAGAATTAGCACTGCCTGCACTCCCAGGACCTCCTCCTTTGCCACCAGACATTCTACATAGGATTATCCAGTTCAGCAGAGATGCAAACAAGGCGAGTAGCTCAGAAAACTCCTTGTATCTCAGTTAATATACCTGCTGCACAGAAAGAAAGAAAAATGAACTGACTCAAATCTCTCTGCAGGCACCTACTGAAGGAATGCCCAAGGTGGATCCTTCTGTTATGCCTACTGTAGAGCCAGAGAAGCCTGACATGGGTCCTGAAGCTGGGCAAAAGTCTGCAGACTTAGATGATGATGAAGATGATGGTGACCTTCCAGAATTCGACTTTGATTCTGCCTGTGGGATTTCCAAAGCACCAGGAAGTATATTTCTCGGATATGGTCATCAAACACATTTTCAAGTTCCTCCTTTCAACCAACAAGTTCCCGTGGATGGGCTGAAGAACCCGAGCGGGCCCATGCCACCTCCTGTAACAAAGAATATGGATATAAGGCAGACACAACATGCTTCAGGCTTTCCTGGCAGAACTTTGAACACCTATCAAGAACCCACTACCACCCCGCCCCCAAGATTTGGAGAGCTCAATTCTAAGAAGAAACCTGCAGATGTCCCTTCCTTGAGCCAAAATTTTTCTGGTAAAGCCTATCTGATTTCATCATCAAGTGGTAGCTTTTCAAAAAAGAGTCATTGGGACGATGATGACGATATGCCTGAGTGGTGCCCGCCGGACCTAGAGCACGTAGATGTGCCAAAACCAAGCATAAGTACTAGGGTTCTCCCACCAGTTCCGTGGCCAGCAACAGACACTGCTAAAGAATTACCTTTAACACCTCCGTTGCCAATGAACACATCTTGTCCACCACTGCAAAGCCAAAGCTTTTCTCCGGGATATCACCCTGGAACACTAGCTCCCCGTTCTGCGAGTCCTGCACCGGTACATAACAATGTTGCTGGCTTTGTTCCAATTGATTTCAGGCCTCCTCAGCTTCCCCATCCAAACCATTCAATGAGGCCCCCAGCTCCCAATTTTGGTACCAAACCGCCAGTTTCAGATATCAGTTGGCAGTGGAATAGACATTAGCCCTGTACTTTTGCCTGTGCTTTGTCAGTAGAATTGAGAGTTATCGCAGTTGCAAGGTGACGATGCTTGTGGGCTTGTGAAACATGCTTATGGAGCTGTGACTGCAGGCATGTTGTCTGTACATAAAAGTTTATTGGTAGATGTTCTTGTATGGACTGTCTTGTTCCTGACACTGCACCCAATTTCCTTTGTGTTCTCACCAAATAAGTACCAAATAGAGGTGTTTCTTTGCATGCATCTTATTTTTTAACTTGTTATATGCACTTGCTTCAATGTTGGGTTTAATCTATCCCCAGCCATACAACAGAAATTTGGTGTTTGTTGAACTGCAGTAAAATATGCTCAAATGAAGCAAATGTGAAATGGAAGTTAGGATGTCCTATAGCTTGGTTTTGTCACTGCACTGTCATTTGGTTTTGATTTGCTGATCTTGTTTTCTGTTTTGCTTTTTTTTTCCCCCACTTTTTGATGAAAGGTTTGCCCATATGATATATCTTTGCTTTGAGTGTTCCTTCCTTCTAGTGCTATTTTGGAGTTTTATCCTGGTTCATCCCTAAATTTAACAAGCTGTGATTGATTTTAAATTTCATGGAAAAGATTATATGCAAGATATATTAGTCTCTCCATTTTTGATTTGACATTTTGCTCCAGGAAATTCTGCACCAGATGGATGATTTTAAAGGTGGCTCTTGCAATAGAACTTTTGAGTGTATTGAACTGTAGTAAAATTTGCACAGTGAAACAAAAAGAATATGCAGTGAAGATGTGCTAGTTTTCATTCCATGATATTTTTTGGTTTGAATTTTCCTCCTTGTACCACTTCGGAGATACAATGGCCCCCTCCCTTTGAAAACAAATTATGACTAATTTTCAAGTTACGCACAAAAAAATTACATGCTAGACGTGCTACTTCTGCATATTTCATGTGGAAGTATTCACAATTTTGAGGTCCAAAGTCTTGTCTACAATTTGCTGTGTGACACTATTTACTCGAGTCAGGTTTAGCTTTGACATGGTCGGGAAGGCTTGGCTTGCTAATCGATACCGCATACCCGCCCGATCGCCTCGATTCTCGTCAGCTTTTGATGGGAAGTCCCTTAATACAAAGAAAGTAGGGAAGGCAGTCGAATAACTTCTTCATGACCTAACAACTTTTCGTGGGGAGGTGGTGTTTCAGCGGAAAGATTCAGGAAATGGGTGGAGTAACGGGTGTTTACTCAACTCCTAAATAAAGGCTTCTGGTTTCATTTATGACTCGATCGGCTAACGAAAGGGGAATGGGAATCCCGAGACAAGACATCCGTTGGTGAACGGGTGGACTCGGCAACGTGGAACGCCGGGCGACCATTTCACGCGGTTCGGGTGGCACGTCGAGTAAGCCGCAGTGCCCAGCTACGTCTTTACCTCAATCCAATTTTTGGGCCAATTTCCCCTTCGTACTACCAAAAAAAAAAAAAAAAATGAGATTCTTGTCGTATACGAGTTTGCTGCACGTAGTGTCTCAAGCGAGGACTTTGAATTTCTAGGTCTATTTGTACCGTCTTGAGTGAGGACTCTGAAGTTTCGATAACATTATCCATCTTAATTTCTATCGGAAACTGGTAACATTTTGAATCTATTGAAAAGTTTAGCTAGTTGGTTGGTCTAAAAAAATAAAGAAAACATAAAAAGTGTGCATTTTATTTTTTATAATTTAAACCTTTTATGAATTTTCTATCATGAATTTTTCCTGATAACATTTTCTAAAACCTTTTTTCGCTGCCGAATTATTCACCATCACTCAACTTGGGACTCCTGGCTGCCATTGGTTGCCACAAATATCCATTTCCATTGGAAAATAAAATATATCAAATAAATTCAAGAACCCACCCCGCTACAAGTGGCTCCATTCAATTTCCCAGACCCAATTCCATCTCTCTCACCCAAAAAACACACCATGGCCTCTGCTTCCCTCCTCTCTTCTCCTCCTCTCAAGACCCCAATTCCTGCCGACAGCTCGAGCAGGAAAAATCTCCACGCGAATTATAATGGGGCGTGGGCAGCCGAAGGGAGAAACAGAAGGAGAAGAGCAAGAAGATTAATGGTGATTGTTAGAAACAGCAGCAGCGATGGGGAAGTGGAGGAGAAGGAGAAGCCAGCGTTCAACCCCTTTGGCTTCGTCACCGACAATCCGTCGAGTCGCAGCGCCATTCAGCTTCCTGAATCACCAGCTGAGGATGGGAATGTTGGCCAGATGCTCTATGTATGATCTCCTTCCCCTGTTTCATTTCTTCTTCTTTCTTTTTACATATATTAATATGAGTTGTTGATGTAATCATGTTGAGTTCCTATGATTTGTGTTGTCTAGTTATTGTAGCCTAGAGCCATATATTGGTTATTCTGAGGGAAAATTTGGAAAAGAATCATAGAGAATGTTCTTTCTTTGTCATATAAGCAGATTGTCCCGGATCAAATCTTGGGATGGGTTTAGTGTTCAGTCATGTACAAACCCATATTGATAATCCACATGATTTTGGTACTTGTGCTTTCTTTCATTGCACATTCTTTGGCCTTGTTGGAGTGTGATTAAGAGTTAAAGAGACTTGTCAAGAATACGTGTCCAATTCGAGGGGACTGCTGTCATACTCTCTTTGGTTTTCAGTGTGTTAGTGATATGTACAAGCTACATCATGTGCTTAGCACTATTTGTTGTGTGCTTAGCTCCTTTTGTTTCTTATTTGTTTCGATAGTTCTCGCCTGTTTGTTTCTTGCTATGAAGCATGTACACAAATACAGGATACAGGTACGTCACATCACGGATATAGGGATATGACTAAATTTAAAAAACTAGGATACATGTATGAAATATTATGTGTATGTATATATTTGTGTTTTTGTGTATCTATATAACTAGATACACATGTAATACACAATGCACAAATATAGATATGGGATAAAAGTATGCTATCATATATGTATAAATATACATAATAATTAAATTATACTTGTCTCTGTGCCTTAATGTTCATTATCTTTAGCATGAAATTTTAAGAGTACTAAAATTAAAAAAACATTATATACATGTTCTAGAATATTTTCGAGTCATATAAATCAATAACTATGTGAATGATCGTTATTGAAAACTAGACAAGTTATATAAATCAATGCATCTACAAGTTAGTACACCATATACTTTTCATTGAAAATTAGATTTCTTTTTGTTTAATTTGTACCTGGGATTTTGTAAAGGTACATTCTAATACGTCTAGGATACATTATAAATTTTAGAATACGTTAGAGGAGTATCCGACACGATTGGTCAAGTATCGGAGTGTCCAAATATCGGAAAAAGTATCGAACATGGGTACGTCTCCTTTGACGAAGTATCTGTGCCGTAGGTTTCTTGTTTGCAATTTTGTGTCTTTTATGATCATTGGTAGATCTGGACATTAGTTGAGTTTTGTTTAGCATCTGCTGGTATCATTTAGATCTCTGACCACTTTGGAAGTAACATATGAGGTGTTCAATATGGTCTTAAATCAACATTTTGTCCCAAAACTTAAGCTTGTAGATTTTGGTCTTTGGTGCCCAAGCTCATATTTAAGTCCTTCACGTTTCTAATATGGGGGGTCTATATTCGTACATAAATACTAGCAATCTAAATGGGTCATGTTAAAGTCCCTACAACTACACCAAAACTCCAAAATTCTGGTGAGGGTTGAGAGTAATAATTTTATATTCTAACACGCCCCATAGGCAGTGTTCTAAATATCCCCGATATAACCCCGATATTGCGCCGATATTGCGTTTACGGCACCTAGCCGCAATGATTTGGCGCATCCAAATTGATATAGCGTTTTTCATCCAAATCGCCGATAAATAGGCATGGATCCGATATATTGGCCACAATTTCAACGATTTTGGACCCATATAGCGTTTACACGCAATTTCTAGGTTAGATATTTGGGTAATTCGAGTGATGTGGCAATGTGGCATTTTTAAAGATTCTACACTTGGATAGTGATTATGGATTCATAGGTTTAATGCAAGTTATCGAGTTAAGTATATCTTAAACATATAAGTATAGTGTTTTATATGGATTTATATAATTTATGCATATATTGTCTTATTGAGATGCGATTTAAGACACAAGAAGAAATGTCGATTTTGATATCCGATTTTTGAAATATCCTTGATATATCTCCATCCTCGATAAATTTTCCCGGCCGATGTAGCCGCTGTGGCCGTCATTTAGAACACTGCTCATAGGTCGAGCGTCCTTTTGATAGGCTGAACCTAGGCTTTTTGCACAACAATATATATTTTTTAATTTGTTTTTTAAATATGCGCCTGGTGGGAGTTGAACTTTGGTTGCTCTATATACCATGTTAAGCCCCCTCCACTACACCAAAACTCTGAAGTAGTGATAAGGGTTGAGGGAAATACTTTTATATTCTAAAGGTTTAAATAATACGATTCATATCCGCTCCTTATTGCCTTTTTTACACCTGTAGTTTCATGTGAGAGCATACTTAATGGTCCTTTATCCTAGGGAAAAAGATCAGCGATGAGAACTCCATCACCATGTGTCTTATCCCAAGCTCCATCACCATGTGTGTATAGACCTGAGCTTTGTATCATCCAACATCTATGTGGACTACCATCCATGAGTAACCAATATCCGCGGAATCTAGCACCCATGGCTAACCAAACCTTGGGCATATTCCAGCACCTCAAGCTTCATTCCCGTGTGGTTCACAACTACACTCTGTGATGCAGCCAGCGAACTAAAACAAAGAAGCTTATTTATTTTTTAGTTTTAGAGGGGGTTCATATACAGAATAGAGTTTTATATTAGATGGGAAATCTTTTTCTCCATTTAGGTTACAGTTTTTTAAAGTGATATGTTCAGATTTTATTTGTTTTGTCATCCATAAAATTTGGCTAGTTGTCTCCATTAGTGTGATCTAGCAGCTTGCTTTGACAGGAGGGGTATTTTGTATTTTGTATTTAGGATTTTAGTATGAAGCTTGTATTTTAAATGTCATGTTCTGCACTTAATTTTTTTTTTTTTTTGGTGGAGAGGAATCGATTACCGATTGGTCTTCTCCGTGTTTTGTATTTGATTTTGTTTTCCTATCTTTAATTGAAAAGTTGGCCGTACTCCACTTTTCATTGAAGAATAATTTGGTCAGTCAGATTTGATAAGTTGTAAGTTTATTAGGTTTATTTGCAAAATTTTATAGCATGTGGATTAAGTTTGAAGTATCAGAATCAATATCAGTATTGGCTTAAGGATTATGATATCAATATTGGCAATATCCGATGCAGTCCTATTAGCAACTTCTAAAATAATTATAAAAAGCAATTAAATCTACTTAAAAATTGTTATATTTTTTGTGTTTTTTGGATTAATTGATGGAGTGTTGATCACATTTTGACGAAATACTTTATATCATTGTAACTGATACAATAACAATCTTTATAGATAGGATATTTAAAAAAAATACAATCTAACATGAATAAGTGGATAAGCTTAGTGATTATTAAATCAAACTTAGGGATTGCTTAGATGGAAAGAGACTAAACGAATAGAAAATTCACAACACAATTTAACATTTGATATGTTTCTTGTTAGAGTTTAATATCCTCAAGAGTTGTAATATATCTTCTTCTTGGCTGACTTTGTGTCTGCGTACTTTGACCATATTGAAAGATTCCATTTTCCACCTCATACCGCATCTTAAAAGATCCAATAGCACCATAGGCATTTTCTTTAAATGTATCTCCAACTTTTTTCCGGTCACTGATCCAAAAAGTTCGTATAAACTGGCATAGAGCCATAGACTGCTCAGTGTATTGATAATGGTCAAATGTACCCTTTTATTTTTAATGATTCTTTCAGCAAATCTATCTTTTTTGAACAAGTTTGAGTGGATTGATAGCATTGTCATAGAGCTTATTTACAGCTTAGAAGATTCAGAATTCCATCAAATCGTGCGAAACAATAGGTAATGGACAATTAGATGTGCACGAGTTGTCAGGGTGGGATGAAACATAAGGAATCAACTTGTTTCTTTTTTATTTTAGAATTTAGAGGGAAAAACTGAAGCAACTTGTTTCTTTTTGGGTATTATATGGTATCGGTTTAGGTATCAGGTTAATATCACGGCCAAAACCCGATATGATATTTGCAATGCATATCGGAATCAGGCGATAGTTCAAACCTTGCTGTGAATAAAATCACGTGTCTGGTTAGGCTTTAAGAGCTAGCAGGTAGAGATCTTGATGGTTAAGTTTAGTTTTCTATAAAAGGCTGTCAGTTTCTTCAATTTAATTGATTCTAATGGAATGACATCAAGTCATTGAGGGAAACATCCTCTTTTCTCTGAGCGTGTTGCTTGTGATCTTCTTTAACTATGTGAGTTCTTCCAGTTTCTGATCCTTCTTCTCATTTTCCACCTTCTCATCACCACCTGTCTATTGCATATATTACTTTGTTGCCACTACTTTTAGAAATTTTGCCTCCTATGGAGTCGTATAATGAAGCCTTAGTGCGAGCTAGAAACTATTTTGGCCTAAAGGCTTAAGCTAGTAGCTTTTAGTCCCATCATCATATTTAAGCCCCTTAACTTTCACTTCTCTGAATTTAGAATCATACCTCGCACCGTGCACATGGATGTGTTAGGTGAAGTTTTGAGCTTGATTTTGTACATTTGTTCTTTCGTCCTAAAGAATAAGCAAATATATAGAATGCAAATCGGAGAGAATTATTTTGAATTATATGCTTACAAGAATAGGAAGAAATAATAAGGATAAAAATGGGTAAGTAAGTTTTAAATGGTGAGGATGGAAATCTTGTTTGAGCCTTATTGGTTAAAGACCTACCCTTCTTGGATTATTCATTAACATTTCTGATCTGCTTTTAAAATGCGCTCAAGGACACTCTCCTGAAAACATAAACTGAAAATTTTCTTCATCATTTTCTCTATAATTATCATTTACCTTTCGTAGATTTTCAGTGGTCCCTTTCCAAAACCTGCCTAATCCTTTTCCTGAGCACTGATTTTCTTCACATGTCTTCCTTTTTCATCATCCTCTTTTTCCAGATATGAGTTTGAGATTCGATCAATTACATCAGAAGACAAAGTAGCTTGGTATTGCTTAAGGTTTGTTTTTCTATTCCTTTTGCTTACAGATAAGTCTTTTTGTATAATTACGGTATTTGGTTCTTTTAAAATTTTAAGTTCTTATAAAAATATATCTTATAAAATAAAATTACATCAGAACACTGATTTTAAGTTCTTATCAATATTTAAAATAAGGGTTATTTAGATATATAAACCCTCAAATATTTGTATTTAGAAATTTATCCCCCAAAATTTGATTTTAGAAATTTACCTCCCAAACTTCATGGTCTTAGAAAATACGACCTATTTCAGTTAGTGTTAAGTTTTTAACATTTTAGAGGCAAGTTTACTTTCTTCTCTTGGTCCCACTTCCCCAAACCCATTTCTCCCTCTCCTCTCTCCTCTTTTACTTCTTCAATACTATAGAACGATCTGCTTTCTTCTCCCTTTCTTTATTGTGAATTTGAACCTGGCCAAGGCAGCCATTGGTCGCAAGTGGAGGGAATGAAGGGAATGGAGGGGAGGAGGCAATCCAACTTTCAACATGGAATTCCAATCTGTTGTAAAATGAGGAGGGAATAAAACGGTTTTTATTAGCTCATCGGGACAATTTTGCCATTTTTAAAATGTTTTAAGACATCTTAATAGGAAGTAAGTGGAATATTTTCATTTTATTCCCCAACCGTAACAGTTTAAGCTTATGAAGATTTGGTGGGTAGATTTTTAATATCAAGCATTTGAGGAGTAAATTTCTAAAAAAAACAAAGATTTAAGGGGTTTATATCTAAATAACCCTTAAAATAAATTTGTTGGAGGGAGATGATTAAGAATGAACGTGTAAGAGAGAAAGTTCAGTTAAGATTAAAAATGATAGCAGGTGAGATAGAGAGTAAATTCAGTAGAGAGCAGATACGTGGGAGATCATGCTAGTAAGAAAAATGAGGAGAGGAAAGACAAGATCACATGTGTAAACTTTTGGCTTTTGCAGTTGAGAGAAGCAAGATTTTCTTCAAATTGCAGCTTTTTGACTTTTGCTTTTTCTAAAAGTCTTTTTTAAAAACTATTATCAAACATTCAATTTTGTCTGGAAAATCATTTATTTGCTTTAAAAACACGAAAGCACTTGTGAGAAGCAACACGAAACACACTGTTAGAATTGTTTGACCAGAGTGGAATGTTTATTGCACAGCTGTTTTACTGTACTTTAGATTAGAGCAGAATATGTAGAAGGATTTTACTCTTTACTTGAAAGCATTGTGTTCCAAAGTGGGTTCTGATATTTTTACTTGATGTTACTTGATGTTGATCATTTAACATTGCGATACATTAGGCTATTACATTGATGAAAAACCTATACCCGCATTGCAATGTGATATGATTGAAAATATTCATGCTTGAGATGGTTACACTGTCGCCTTATTTTTTTTCTTTGTTTTTTTTTTAGCATACCTTTGACACAAGTATATCATCCTCTAGTGATGGCATACACTAGGCTGTGATGGTCTCTAGAACTTTTTAGCTTCATCTTATGTTTAGGATTTATAACATATTACATATTTTTTTACTTGAATGATTTGAATATTTCTTGCCTGCCTTTGTGTTATAAGCATTGCATTTTTGACCATGCAAAACCCTTTTTTCGCATAATATCATCAGACAATATGGAGTTATTTAAAGGTTGCATCTAATTCTATTTTGTTTAGTAGCTTCTTTGCTATATGCTTGCGTACTTTTTCCATTTCTGGAAGTATAGTAAATTACATTCCTTTGATCCCTGAGGTAATTTCTTATCAATTTTTGCATTATTGTATTGTATGTTGATGCTATCACTTATAGAGGATTGAAGACAAGGGCAAGGAGTATGGTTCCTATGTCAAATCTGGAAAGCTTCGTTGGTTTGTGAGAGAAACAGGTAATTTGCTGTGTGTAACTAGACACATTTATTCCTTTGGATGATGACTATTCTCATAAGAAGTTAAAAAAGAAATATCCTCCTAAAGTACTACAAACTTAGAAATATAATTATCCTAAGTTCTATAGTTTTCTTTTCTGATTTATTATATCTGTCTTGAGAGGAACATTTACTTACCCTATTCCCATTCTTAACTTACAGTCTTAATGCAATTACATTCATCTCCTTGACAAAAATGTAAATAATTCTTGCAAAGTCTCATATTATATATCTTCTTTATCAATGTTACTAGCGTTTACGTTAAGAGGAACTGTCTGCCAATTTATGTGAATTACACAATTCTAAAGTGCGGATAGTTCCTAATAGTCATTCTGAATCTCTAAAGTGCATGTGCAGACTTGGACGACCTTTTGTTACAAGGATGTGATTTGTTTATTATCTGACATTTAAGTCCTAAATTCCATAATCACGTAAACAAAGATATATAAGGAGAAATAATAATAAATGCTACTTAAAGCGCTGAGGAAATTATTTCTATATCTCTAAGTTCTAATGCATATGGTTCATTTAAAGTTGTTTGTCCTTCCTTTTTTTATTTGTTATAGCTAACTCTGACCTAATTTTTGTTGTAACGTCAACAATGTCTATTTTGTCTCTATGTTTTCTAAATCGGATCATTTTTCTCTTATATCTACAAAAATAAAAAAATTAAAATTTGTGATTTATTGTTCCTTTGTGACAATTTTTGATTCAGAGACATTTAAAGTTTTTGTTCATCGGACAACCGTTCTAAGATTCTCTGTCAATGAATATGCGTACAGTCAATTGAGTAAGGCATATTTTTCTCAATTGAGTAAGGTTTTAAATTGGTAGTTGGATCATATAGAGTGGTGTAGTGGCTTGGCTAGGATTTTGGTGAAGGGAAGGCAAACAACATTAATGATTATATGCAAAGTAATATTTGACATACAAAATATATAATAATATTATAAGGAAAATTAGTACTTTTGAGGTTTTATGCCAATTAAAAAAAAAGAAGATTACCTCATCAGTACATAAGGATATTCATGTCTTGTCTATTAGAAATTTATATAGTAGTTATCTAGTATCTTCTTGTTCTCTTGATTTGTGTATAGAAAACATATTGACATTGAATCTAGGTTACAAAATTACTTTTATTTTATTTTGTTAGAACTTAGAATGTATATGTAAACATAATAACAATTTGGGTCATTTTAGAAAAAAATGTTTTCTTATGATGAGAGGTGCATTACGACAAGTTGATTTTAGTTTGATAGTTTTAGCGAAAAATAAAAATATCTAAACAAAGTTTTCGTTACATTGAGTAAATTTTCTTTCCTTAAATCCCTCTTCGAACTTTCATTTGGGACTAAATTAAGTTTTTCAACGGGCTATACCATATTGAAGTAGTTTATGTCTTTGGAAAAATTATATAATGAATCAATTAAATCTCATCTCCTATCTTTTATTTATAATAATAGTCTTTTACATTAACACTCTCCACAACCTTATATTTCCTAATAATCCCCCTCAAGTTAGAGCATATAAATTATACATGCCTAGCTTGTCACAAATGAACCAAATTCGTGATACTGATCCTCCAAGGGGATTTGTAATAAACTTGCTAACTAATTAGTAGAGAAAACATATCGAGTCTTAATGATCTTGTTCTCCAACACCTTTCGATGGATAAGATAATCCACCTCGATGTGCTTGGTTCGCTTGTGAAAGACAAATTCTCTGCAATGTGAATAGGTTCTTTGTTGTAACACTATGGTATCATAGGAGATGAAGGTAGAAGATGAAGCTCATTTAAAGATCTTGTATCCAAACCAACTCACATGTAGCATCTACCATGGCTAGATATTCAGACTCTGCGTAGAAACTAACAACCTGTTTCTTGCTCTTCATGACACTCGATTTCCTCCAACAACATCACAGTATGCATTATTGGATCTTCAATCAACTGGTGATCCTGCCCAATTTGCATCCAAAAAATAACTACATGTTCATGACATAATCTAAATATACTGGGGCACGTTTCAAGATCGACGCACTCGAATAACAACATTCCAGTAACTAGTTCATGGAGTGGATAAGAACTGACCATCTGTAGGATCTAAAACTATGGCAACACAAACACTAGAGGGGGGTGAATAGTATTTTAAAAATTCTAAACAAGAAATGTAAATAACTTGTAAGAAAAATAAATATGTACAAAATCAATCACAGAAAAGCATGCGCAAACACAAGATATTTTATCCTGATTCGGTCCTCTTGATCTACATCCAATCACCAAATACGCGCTTGAGATTTTTCTTAACCTGATTTTGAAAACCCTCAAAACCAACAAACAATACACCACTTGACAAACTCTTTCGCCAAATCTGTGCACCTCTTTTTTATACCGAGAAGACCTTCTTTGCAATGAGTACAATTATTCAATAAGTCTTGACTTTTGTGTGGAAGTGAATTTATAAGGATCTTATAGTGGAACTCTCATATTTTCTTCACTAGAAAGTAAATTAGGTGAAGAAAGAATCAAAGAGAAAGTTTTTTTTAAGACATATTTTTTACAGAATTTTGACAAAATTTCATCTATTGAAAGTTGTGTCTAACTCAATAAAATCAACCCCTATTTATAGTTGAAGAATGCAGGCAGTTGGGGTGGTTATTTAATTTGAATTTGAATCATAAAAGAGTGATAAAAAACTGGAAAATAAAACAAACTTGCATAACTATCCAACAGTCAGAAACTGACTGTATAGTTGACTAGGATCTGAAGTTAGTCGACTAGGTATCATAATTTTCCTATATTAGTCGACTAATTAGTAGGGTAGTCGACTACAGTTGACACAAAAATGAATTTCATGTCTCTATAAAATTAGTTATAGTCGGCTATGTCTATAAGTAGTCGACTAGGTTTGTGTGTCAGTCATCTATTAGTCGACTAAACAAGCTAGACTGTAAAAAGATTGGTCTCTGTAAATTTTTATAAGTTAACTAGGATATAGGGATAGTCGACTAGTGTATATATGAGTTGAAAAAAAGTAGAATATCAGACTTAACTTAATCGACTAGGTTTTGAGGTTAGTCGGCTAGGGATGTGTAAAATTGTGTATTTAAGACTTTTAACAAATTTTAAAAATCTAAAAAATTTACAAAAAATATGAAAAATCCTTGTAATATCTTGTACTCCTTGATCAGCATGTATGTGCTATGTCTCCACCAAGATATCCTTTTTGATCTGTAAGACATGTGAGTACAAGATACATATATACACAAGTATATATATAACCATAAGTTTGTTATCATCAAAACATATATGTAACCATGTGATGAACATGTAGGGGTAGCATGATTCAACATTCTCCCCCCTTTTGATGATGACAAATAAGTGTATATATATGTATATATGGGAAAAGTGTTCCTAGTAGGTCTCCTTAGATTGTAATCGAAGGAGACGGCTTAAAACTCCAACATCTTGATTTTTTTCACGATCTGACTGCACATCATATTCATATTATAAGATGTACGCATATAAAAAATCACGTAATTTGAAGTTTGTTTACTCTATTTTCTTTGAGTTCAAACATTAACGATTTTAAACAGTAGAACAAAATGGAACGATTAAATCAATGATTAAATGAACTTCAAATCATGTGATTTTTTATATACGTACATCTTATAACATGAAAATGATAATGTGCGGTCGGATCGTGAAAAAAAATTGGGATGTTAGAGTTTTAAGCCGTCTCCTTAGATTGTAATCTAAGGAGACCTACTAGGAGTACTTGACCCTATATATATATATATCTCTAATATAAGTGACAAGATAAGCTAATCTCCCCCTGCATCAAAGTCTAATCTCCCCCCTGTATCAAAGACATATATGCTTAAGCTCCCCCTGTCATAACACCACCTGTCATAACACATATATATACCACAAGATCTCCCCCTTTGTCATTAATAAAAAGAAACAATTAAAAGAAATACCCAGAGATTATCACAATGGAGAGTAATATCATTATTACATAAAAGCAAATTGTGAAAGCATAGAGTTATTACAGAGAAACAAGTCTTGAGAACACAACACTAGTAGTAGAAAAAAAATCAAAAAGCAACGTAAAAAGCAATGCCTATGAATCTTAGATGATATGCAGTGTAGTCTTCAGCTTGCTTGAGCATCACACACTAGAGCCGGATAGTGGAGGTGGTGGTAGAAAGTTTGTCTTGAAGTAGTGTAATATTTCTTGCTGAGTGGAGTCCAATTGATCCGTCCTAATGTTTAAATTCAGAAACTGGTCCAAAATAAGACTCTGATTGTTGATAATGAAAGTTTGGAATTCCATTATTGAAGTCTGTTTAGACTTTATATCCAAGATTTCACCACAAAGAGAGTTGTAAAAGCATCAGTAGTAGGAGTGGAAGATTGAGAGGCTCTGTGAGAACTATGAGAAGGAAAAGTAAGTTGTAGTAGAGGTGTTTCCAATAGCTTCATTCGAAGAAGAACTGATCTATCAAAGGTTTTAAATACCTTGACCACATTGGTCTCTGAAGCTAAGTTAATCTTCAATTTACAAAAGATATGAGTGAGGAAAACACCATAAGGAAGAAAAATAAATGGTTCCTTAACAAGTGTATCAAACATGACATGAGCTCAATTAACCTCAAGTTTCTCTTTGATGCAATTAGTCGACTACTCTATAGTCTAATCGACTAATAACGAATATAAGTCGATTATAAAAAGATAAGTTGACTAATAAAGGGAAAATACTATACGAAATGTAATCTATATGCAAATGTGTTTTTTATATATCAAAAATTTCACAAATACCCAGTTCTCTTTGGAATTTCATAAAAACATCCTCTTTAAGAGGTTTTGTGAAAATATCAGCTATTTGACTATCAGCAGATATAAAATTGAAAGAGATATCACCCTTAATAGCATGATCACGTAAAAAATGATGTCGAATATTATTATGTTTTGTACGTGAGTGCTGAATAGAATTTTTAGATAAATTAATAGCACTTGTATTATCACATATTATTGAAAATGTGAGACCGTTAATGCCATAGTCAATTAAAATTTGTTTCATCTACAAAACTTGAGCACATGCTATACTAGCAACGATATATTTTGCTTCTGTTATAGACAGTGACACAAAGTTTTGTTTCTTACTGAACCAAGAAACTAGCGAATGTCCCAAAAAGTGACATGTATCATTAGTACCTTTTCTGTCTGACTTATAACCAGCAAATCAACATCACTATATGATATTAAATCAAAGAAGCTTGATTCTGGATAAAACAAACCATAATTAACTATATTTTTAATGTGTCTAAAAATCCGTTTCATTGCTGTAAGATGTGATTTTTTAGAATTAGACTGATATCTAGTACATAAATAAACACTAAACATTATATTTGGTCTAGTAGCAGTAATATATTAATATCTCGATATGATTTCTGATCTATATTCTTACCATTTTCATCTTTGTCTAACATAGTAGTAGATCCTATTGGAGTTCTCTTATTACTTGAGTTATTCATGTCAAAGCGTTTGAGTAGAGCTTTTGCATATTTGCTTTGGTTGATGAAGATTTCTTCTGTTATTTGTTTAATTTCCAAACCCAAAAAGAAGTTGAGTTCACCCATGTGACTCATTTCAAACTCATTCTGTATTGGTTTAGAAAACTCTTGATAAAAAACTTCATTAGTGGAATTAAATATTACATCATCAACATATATTTGAATTAACAAGATATCTTTGTTAACATGTCTAATGAAAAGAGTAATATCTACTTCTCAATAACAAAATCAGAATCCAAAAGAAAACTTTTTAGTCTATCATACCAAGCACCTGGTGCTTGTTTAAGGCCATATAAATTTTTTTTAGTTTGAAAATATGATTAGAAAATTTTTCATTTTCATAACCGGGAGGTTGTTTTACATAAACTTCCTTTTCGATAAAATCATTAAAAAAAGCACTTTAAGATCCATTTGATAAAGTTTAAAATTCATATTACAAGAAAAAGCAAGAAAAATGTGAATGGACTCAGGTCTAGCAACCGGAGCATAAGTTTCATCAAAGTCGATACATTTCTCTTGGTTGTAACTTTGTGCAACCAATCTTACTTTATTTTTCACAGCTTGTACTGATTCATCAACTTTGTCTTTGAACACCCATTTGGTGACAATAATAATATGTTCAAGAGGTTGTGAAATAAGATTCTATACATAATTTCTAATAAATTGGTTCAACTTTTCTTGCACAACAATAATCTAAAAATCATCACATGCTTTTTTAATATTTTTAGGTTCAAAAAAAGATAAAAAGCAGTATGAGTGATATAATTCAACTTGGATCGAGTTTGAATACCTTCTGAAATATCACCTATTACCAAATCACGATGATGATTTTTTTCCTCTACAAAATTTTTTGGTAATTCAGATGTTATTAGTTGAATAACCAATAAGATTCCTTTATTGGATCTAGCATCAAACTTGTCCAAACATCTCTTATATTCAAAATAAAATACGTACAACCAAAAACTTTAAAATAAGACACTTTTAGAATTCTTTTGAAAAATAATTCATAACACGTTCTATTTAAAATTGGTCGAATAAGAACACGATTTAAAACATAACATGCTGTTGCAACTGATTCAACCCAAAAATATTTTGTCAAGTTGCTATCAACAGTCATGGTTCTAACACATTCTTGTAATATTTTATTTTTTCTTTCTACAACTCTATTTTGTGGAGTTCTAGGAAGTGCAAAGTTTTGCGTAATACCAAATTTGTTACAGAAATTTGTAAACGTTTTATTATCAAATTCTCCTCCATAATCACTTCTTATGGTGACAATAGTTAGAAACTTTTGATTTTGACTTCTCTTACAAAAACTTGCAAATCCATCAAAAGCATTATTTTTATTTTTCAAAATATAACCCACGCAAATCGAGAATATTCATCTACGATAAATACATATCTACTTTTATTCAAAGATGGAATTCTAGTTAAACCAAATAAATTCATATGAAGGAGTTCTAATCTACCAGTAGAAACTAAATCTTTTGATTTAAAAGAAGTTTTGACTTGTTTACCGAGTTGACATGCATCACATAAATGATCATTTTTGAAATCAAATTTTGGAAGACCTTTTACTAAATCAAATTTCAAAAATTTTAAAATAGTTTTCATATTCAAATAGCCAAATCTTTTGTGCCAAAGCCAAGAATCATTGTTAGAAGCAAGTAAACATAAATTTGAAGGTGGAGCAAATTTATGGATAACTCATAAATATTATTTTTCGAATACCTTTAAATATAATATCAATCATATTTGCATCATAAATAAGACAAACATCTTTTTCAAAAATAATTTTGTAACCCTTATTACATAATTGACTAATACTCAAAAGGTTGTATTTCAATTCACTTGCCAAATTTTCATTTTCAATAAGGGGTTTATTAGAATTACAAATCATGCCGATACCAATAACTTTTTGTTATTGTCTCCAAATATTACTTTTCCTTATTTTTTCTTTTGTACGGAAGAAAGCATTGATATACGTCTGGTCATGTGTTTAGACCAGCCACTATCGAGTATTCATCTTTTCTTTTGGGATACCAATTTGAAATTTGGTTCCACTTGTTAACATAAACATATTTAATAGAATTACAAACATTGTTTATGTATGAATAATTTTTGCATCTTTATCAAAAGAACTCAAATCTTTAGGAACCCATATAAATTAAACTTGGATCTACCATAAAAACTTTGAGGATTCTTTTTAACTTGAGAATAATATGAAATATGATTTTTCTTGTTATATACATGAGAACATATTTCTTTAGAAAAATCAGTATTTAATGATTTTGTTTTTCATTTGAAAAACCAATACCAAAATGATTATTAGAAACCTTTTGAGAAATAACGGATTGTTCAAATTTTCTTTACCTTTTTAAAATTTGAAATATTCTTCAAAATTTCTTCATATTTTTTTTAAAGATGAAATGTCTTTTCCAAATCAGATATACGAGAATTCAAAGAAGCTGTTTTTGATATAAGATTCAAATTTTATTTTATCACTTTTTCTTTTTCTTTTGGCAAAATCTTATTTTTCAATCTTTCATTTTTGAATTCAAGAAATAACTCATTAAAAGCATCTAATATCTCATCATAATTAGAAAATTCTTGTATCTCTTCATCTTGAGCCATGAAACATATGTTGGCTGATTCGGTGGCTTCTTCTTCATCTTCGGAGGAAGATGAGTCACTATCATCCCACATTACTTGAAAATCTTTTTTCCTCTTCTTGAACTTGTTCAATTTGTTGAAGCTGTTGAAGTTGACTTTTGGTTTAAGTAAGGGATAATCTTTCTTCATATGTCCTGCCTTGTTACATTTAAAACAGAAAGGAACTTCATTAGCATATTTAGATTTATTAAACTTACTTTTTCTTAGAAATTTTCTGAATTTTCTTGTAATTATTGCCATATCTTCTTTATCTGAATCTTCTGAATCAGATGATGCTTTAAAGGCAAGAACTTTCTTCTTTGGTTGTGATTGTTCATCCTTCTTTCTCTCTTGAACTTATACTTCGTATGCTATTAAGTTTCCAACTAGATTCTCTAACGTGAGTGTGGAAAGATCATTCGCCTCTTCTATAGCGGTGGTCTTTTTTTCCCATTTTGGTGTGAGTGCCCGAAGTACTTTTCTTATCATTTTCACTTGGGTGTAGGTTTTGCCAAGTGCAACTAAGGAGTTGGTGATGTCAGTGAATCTTGTGATCATCTTAGCAAGTTTTCCTTCATTTTGAACAATTCAAACCTGTGCACAAGAACATAAATTTTAGATTTCTTAACTTTATTTGTACCTTCACGAGTTACCTGTAATGTGTGTCATATTTGATGTGCTAATGTGGCTGTTGATACATGATTAAATTGTTCTTTATTCAAGATACAGAAAAGAGCGTTCATTGCTTTTGCATCAAGGTTGACTGATTTTTTCGTTCCTCGGACCATTGATTATAGTTTGTACGTGGCTTCTCATATGTCGCTTCCACAATATTCCAAATTTCATAGTTGAATGACTGTAAATAGATTTTCATTCTACACTTTCAATAGTTGTACTTTGAACCATTGAATAGTGGTGATCATTGTGTGGAATGCCCTTCTTTGAATTGAGATGAAGAAAAATCCGTTGCCATCTTTGTTCCTCACTCTGATACCAAATGTAGGATCTAAGACTATAGCAACACAAACACTAGAGGGAGGGTGAACAATATTTTAAAAATTCTAAATAAGAAATATACTTGTAAGAAAATAAATATGCACAAAATCAAACATAAAAAAGCACACGCAAATGCAAGATATTTTATCTTAGTTTGGACCTCTTGACCTACATCAAGTTCTCAAACATCCACTTGAGATTTTTCTTAACTTGATTTTGAAGCTGTCAAAACCAACAAACAGTACATCACTTGACAAACTCCTTCGTCAAATCTGTACACCTCTTCTCTACACCGAGAAGTACAATTATTCTATAAGTTTTGATTTTTATTTGGAAGTGAATTTATAAGGATCTTATAGTGAAACTATCATATTTTCTTCACTAGGAATTGAATTGGGTGAAAAAAATCAAAAAGAATTTTTTTTGAAGGATATATTTTTTTCAGAATTTTGACGAAATTTTATCTATTGAAAGTTGTGTCTAAATCAATAAAATCAACCCCCATTTATAGTTGAAGAATACAGACAGTTGGGAGTGGTTATTTGATTTGAATTTGAATCATAAAAGTGTAGGAAAAACACCAAAAAATCAAAAACTTACACAACTGCCCAAATAGTCAAAAACTGACTGTATAATCGACTAGGATCTGAAGTACTAGGTATCACAATTTTTCTATATTAATCGACTAATTAGCTGGGGTAATCGACTACAGTTGACACATAAATGAATTTCATGTCTCTGTAAAAATAGTTATAGTCGACTAGGTATATGAGCAGTGGACTAGGTTTGTGTGAGTCATCTATTAGTCGACTAAACAACCTAGATTGTAAATAGATTGGTCTCTGTAAATTTGTATAAGTCGACTAGGATATAGGGGTAGTCGACTAGTGTATATATGAGTTGAAAAAGTAGAATATCAGACTTAACTTAGTCGACTAGGTGTAGGGGTTAGTCGACTAGGGATGTGTAAAAGTTGTTTATTCAAAGCTTTTGACAAATTTGTAAAAATCTAGAAAAATTACAAAAAATAAAAAAGTCTTGTAATATCTTATACTCCTTGATCAACATGCATGTGCTTTGTCTCCATCAAGGTATCCTCCTTTTAATTTGCAAGACATATGTGAGTACAAGATACATATATACACAAGTGTGTGTGTGTAACTATAAGTTTGTTATCAACAAAACATATATGTAACTATGTGATGAACATGTAGGGGTAGCAGGATTAACATCATCATACTAACCGCGTATCTAATATCTGGTCGATTCAGTGTAAGGTAGTTTAGCTTGCTCATAAACCTCATGCATAATCCTGAATTATCTAAAAGCTCCCCCCGATCTGGTAGCAATTTGTATTTATTAGAGAATTTGTTGGCCTACACCTTAACATACTGGCTCATGGAAGCATGTCCAACACGTACTTTTGCTGATTGATAGTGTCTTTTGTGGGCTGAGATGAAAGTTCTATTCATTATATGGATGAGACAGAGATGAAGATTTGTATTCATAACATTACTAGGTTTTTTGAGTCCCTCTATAAGGATGTCGATCCCTCACCCGTCAACCATGCTTTCACATATACTCTCTCATATTCTCTAGCCTCAAATCTCCATGTGATTCAATTGGGTTGTTGCGAAGATAATTGCTCGCGTAGCGCCATGGAAGCTTTCCTCACCATCCTGACATATTCAGAAAGTTCGTTCTAGCGCTTGCAAGACCTTTCGGTTCTGAAGTACTTGCGCTGTCAATAGATCTTTTGTATATTTAAAGCATGTATTAGATCCTACACTATTACAATGGTTTGTATCTCTATCACATCTGTAAAGGCCCACTGTAATCTTACAGGTGCATAGGTGCATTGAGACCCAATAAGAGCTCCATCTCATAAGAACTCTTTCTCTGACAAGTATAATCTTAAGAATTTTTCAAAAAATCAAGATTAGGAAATAAGGCCTTTTACATGCAGAACCTCGCCAAGAGCTCAGTACAATCTTGCTTTTTTGAAAATTAATGCAAAAAAAGGGGACTAAAATATTATGTAAAATTTGATGCAAAAACCTAATTCTAAGGAGATACATGAGACATGTTTCTCAAGCATGCATCCAATCAAGCAAAAGATGCGATTTGCCAAAAAGTACTTTTGTTAATTCAAAGTTCAAAGGATCATGCCACTATGTGTTGTTCTGTCCTCAATTTGCATTTTGAAAAGTGCAAGGGGTCATGGGGGCAAGTTATTGTTTATTTCACTGTTAGTGACATAATAGAAATATATTGACATAACAAAGCCTTCCCGGGACCAAGATTTTACGATTTTAAGTTTAGATTGGAATGGCAAGTTTTAATCAAGCATGAGATATTCTCTTTTATGCTTTGATAAATTGTTTCACCTCTTATAATTATATACTACATCATAGTTAATAAATTGTCAGACAAAGGTCAAAATATAGATATTTAACACATGAAAAAATGGTTTTAGGGATTAGATTCAATTTGACCTTGTGGGGAACCCTTTATGGAGTACTCTTAGGTCCAAACTTTATTAATCATCTGTCTTTTTATCTCCTTACATTGTATGAGACTAGTCCCAAGCTTTATGCATCTATTCAGAAAATTCATCAGCCTAGCCAACTGGTTTGAGACAAAATGAGCCATGATTTTTTCTCACTCAGCCGATTGGATTTGAGACACTTCCAGTAAACTCCTGACTTTTATCAAGTGGAGATAGTGTATATTAAAGAGTAGTAATAGAATTAGGAATATGAAATACTAATTATATTAATAGTACGGTTTCCTTATTATGTAGTTGCAATGGCTATATATTCGGGCTTCATAAATATATACACATTTCTGTTTCTTCATCTGATTTAATATGATAGTAGAGTCCTCATCAATATAATCATCATCAAGTTGTTCATGCGTGTGCACCGGGCCGCGCTCACATAGGTTGTGCCTAGTGTTAAGCCACCTTTCCCCATCCAGTCGATGTTTGCCCATCCTTCGTCGCGCCTTTACATATCGCTCGTCGACTCATCAAAATTTCAGATTGTTGTTTCTTTGGTTACCTTTGCTAACTAAATTATCACACCAAGCATGTTTTCTTGGTTGGTAGTCTATAAGACTCTTATCCTTGAGGTTGAAAGTCCAAACCCTACAGTTAGCACATCCAAGATTATTTTTTTCCCACACTCCTCTCCAACTCCAACAACGATACAACAATGATCTGACGTCTGCAGGTTGCAAGTTCTACCTTGTCACGATAGTTGTATCACAACTCCAATCTTCAGATTGGATCAAGTTTCTTTTACTCCAAAACCTAACTCACAACCCAGACCCGGATCATACTCCAACCTGATTTTGGAATTCATTCGGTTGAGTTCAGACCTAGCTCAATTTTAATTACCGATCAGACTTGAGTTCTTCTTCAGATTGGTGTGACCCAAGCTAGTTGCCTTATTCTTGCCTGATCGTGTTTTCCTTCTTTGATTTTCTCCAAACTCACTGGCCACCATATCATCTGGTTCTCTGACGACTTCTTCATCTTCATCCTCATCGATTAGCTCCTCAGCCAACGATCGCCTTCTTTTCTTTGATGGATGTGTTATTGTCTCTCTATAAAATACCAGTGCCTCTTTTTCAAGAGGTCTCCTCTTCTTCAATTGAGTTTGAGCATCTCTCAAGACATGTCTATGTTCTCTTTTATCGACGAAATTCGCACTATTTCAAAGTTCGCCTCACTTTAAGCGAATTTGACACAATAGGTTTTGAAGTCCTTTATGAGTATTCTACAGTGACTTGTAGGATCAAAGTCTGCCTTGTCGCATGAAAGAGACTTAGGTTAAACTTGACAAAGTGTTCAATCATCGATCGGAATCCATCTCTCCTTCTTTTACAGAAGATACTCTTAATTGTTTAACATCTCCTTGTCATCCACTCTCATTCGAACTCTCGATGTTTCATCCATCGTTAGTTTGTGAGGAGGTGTTCAAGAATACAAATTTTCAATTCATCAGCCTTCAAAGAGTGTCATGTGGGATTAACATCAGTTTTCAGAGTTTTTAACAGATATTTTTTTTTTCAGATTTTGTTTCTTCTTTTTCTTTTATTCGAACTCATAATTTTTCCTCCATCATGAGTTTGCATGGAGGTGTTAAAGTGTAGTAGTAGAATTAGGATTCTCTAATACTAATTATATTAGGAGTAGGGTTTTCCTTATTAGGTAATTGTAATGGTATATATTCAAGCATTGCCCTCATCAATGTATACACAATTCAGTTTCCTTAACTGATTTTAACAGTGCCATTGGTTTTTTTGACACATCAAGTCACACTTGATTTTTTAACCTTTTCCTCCTTTTAGAGTATTTTTAACCTCTCCTTGGAGTGTACTTTTTGACACTTACAAAGAGTATGTGAACATTGTATGGAGCTAGACCATGGCTGTTAATTGGTGTCATACTCTAACTTCATCTAGAATTGTGTTGATGACTTTCGTGTAGCAAGGGTGCAACCTTTTAGGCACATTCAGTTTCATCATGTTTCCGAAGTTGGAGACTTTAATCGTCTTAAGGATTAACATATTAAGCTGGGAATTCAAATACATGTCCAACTAAGGAGATTTAAAATACAAAAGACGGTTCCTCCCCTTATGAGTGAGTGTGGGATCAGAGTATATGGTGAGGATTATGAGAGTATTTAGTAGCAAGACAACTACTGTCTGAAGTAGGAGTGCAAGTCAGGTGGCGACCCACGTTTGTAATACACCCAACCAGGACCGCTAAAGGGAGTTCCTGAGTCTATTCAAGTTTTTAAAAATTTATACCCTAGCAGGGGTGGCAATTATGATCCAACCCAATTACCCATCCCGAACTTGGCGTATAATTTGCAGGATCAAGTCAAGTATTTACGAGTTTGGGTCGTAAACAAGTCGACTGCCTAACCCATTTATTAAACGGGTTGGGGGTGTGTTGGAATCTTGACATATTTAACGCGTTTATGACTCATTTATTTGAGCATAAATAAACTTCAACTCCCTAGCCTTAGTTATAGTTACTAGAATGTAAACTCGTGGGTATATTTAGGGTTTTTTGGATATCCCCCATCAAAACATTTTTATTTAGAAATACCCCCGTCAAATCTTTCTATTTAGAAATTCCCCCCTCTAAAGGTTTAAGTTCTTTGAAATTAATCCTTTTCGTTATATTTCTAAAGATTTTGGCTGTTAAGTTTGACACAGTTTTTCTCAAAATCCCATCTTAGCCTCTTAGATTTTTAGTTTCTAAACTGTACCGTATTTGTCCATCGAGAAAAAAAGACTACTGTATCTAATCACCCCCATCCCTCCCCACCCTCTCACCTAAAACCTATGCTCTTTGTAAACCTGTCAAGCCTGATCTCTCCCGAACTTCATTGCCACAATTGACTCCAGAACTCTCTCTCTCTCTCTCTCTCTCTCTCTCTCTCTCTCTCTCTCTCTCTCTCTCTTCCTTCCTGATTCGACTAAACTCCATGTATAAATCATGCATTAGATGAGTGGAATTTTAATCTTCTCTCTCTTCCGGATTCGATTGAATTACATTTGATGCCTCCATGATTTGATAAATCATGCATTGGACAAGTGAAATTTGTATCTTTAGAAGTTTGATCATACTTAGGAGTTACTTTCTTACTCTTTTTTGTAGATTCAATCAATAATTGATTTTTATATCCAATAAATTATGAAATCAGGTCTTACACGGCAGAAACTTTCGCTTCTAGTAGTTTGTTGCAAGGGATAAAGATAAGCTTGAAATGGGTTGACCAAGCCTGAAGACAAGCTATACTTTTTTCTTCTACCTTTCCTGCCACTACATTAGTTTCTAGAGGATTTTGATTTTGCATTTAAATGTGATTTGGGTTAATTTTAATGATGTTTTATGTCAATGGGTCAATATTGAGATAGTGACAATGGTACTTGGTTTGTATTCCTGAGCATGGAACTAAAATTAGCTCGAACAAGCACTTTGGGTTTCTTTATTTTAACTCATGGATTTTAAAATTTCAGCTTTTTCTTGTTTTTGATAATGAGAGCTATGTTGATTATGTTTGGTGATAAGTGCTATGTTTCATAAGTTTGGTAAAGTGGGAGATGATTTCAAGTTGTGATTGGTTTCCTTCTTGTGCATATGTTTTTTTTGCTAACATTCTTGTGCATATGCTGCTGCTACTGTACTCTATATTCTATAGATTAAGCAATATTATTCTTTTCCCCTCTTTTTTCTTGCCGAACTTGATAAACTTATACCGACATGTTGAAAAAAAATGACTTCCTCAAGAAAATTTCAAGACAACGCCAAGAACATGCCAACAATGCACACCAATTTCATGGCAGTCTATAAACAAAATTTTCTCACTAAAAGAAAAGGAGTCAAATCTCTATTGTTAGATTGTTTTATGCGTATATCTTCCTTGACCAATTAAGTAGGACTTTATGTCAAACAAATAAGTGTCATGTAGAATTCTGTCAAAAAAAAAGACTTTTTCAATTACATGTCTTTAAATAAGGGTTACATGAGTATTTTGAAAAAATTCGGTCAAGCTTAACAGTCAATAGTATTAGAGATAACAAAGAGGATTAATTTCAAAGAACTTAAAACTTCAGAGGAGGCAATATCTAAATAGAAAGATTGGGGGGGGGGGGGGGTGGTATTTCTAAATAAGAATGATTGGAAGGGGTGATGTCCAAGAAACCTTACTTAATTTTGATCTGTAAGTTTTAATAGTTTTAATATAAATTTAAAGTTTTGTTTGGAAAGTTTGACCTTATTTTCAGTTAGAATGAAGAGGATGGCACTTATCTCTCCAAATATTTCAAATATAAAGTTATTTTGAGTCATTCATCAAGTTTGATGAGTGACTTGGACACATGTTCTTAGATGGGTATATGGAAGGTTTAATATGGGTCAAAATTGCGTTAGATTCAGTCTGGATGGATTTGGATTTTAGAAACGCAATTCCCATGCTACACCCAAATTTAAATATCCATTCCAACTGACTTTCAAAAGGTTTTTCCAATTCATCAATATTCCAAGTGGTCCGGGTCAATACAAACCTGTTCGAGTTGCTACCGGGGGGGGGGGGGTGAAGGGGGGGAGCGAGAGAGAGAGAGAGAGAGAGAGAGAGAGAGAGAGAGAGAGAGAGAGAGAGAGAGAGACTATGTTAAAAGAAAGGAGAGAAGATAATGTGGGAGAATTTCATAGTGGAATAATGGGTTATTGGCTTGGAACATGTGTTAAATGGAATAATGGGTTGTGGGAGGATGCCCTACCTGAATATTTATCATAGTGGAATTTTTGAGGTGTGAATGAGAGCTGAACTACATAAAGCCTTCATATTTTCTTTCTTACTTTTTGATTTTCTGTTGTGCTAGTGTTGTTTCTTCTCACATGTAGGATGAAGATGTATAAATTTAGATGTAAATTTTGATTTTTTGCATTAGTAGGATGAGGGCGGATGAAAATTAGGGTTCTAGGAGAAGGAAAAAGGAAGTGGAATGATGTAGTAGAAATTATCAGATAAATAATATTTGGAAAATAAAATTTTCTTTTTAATGAAATTTATAATGACTTTTTGAGAGAGAATGTTTACTATTTGTTAACAAAATTAAAAAAAAATGTCAAATATTAGTTTTTATAAATAATTTTCGTAAAAATAGTTTATAGGCCCAAAAGTTACTAGTAATCAATTAGTTAATAACTCTGTCTTTGAGTATTTTCTTTTAATAGTTGATGTAACTGTTATAAAAAAATTATTTTTGTTATTGATGGTTAAATAATAAATATGTAAAATCAATTTAGGGTGTTAGGAAATAATAGAAAATTCTTTTCTATAGTTTTTAGTAGTTTTTTTAAAAGATTTCCTTGTTGTTTTTTTTTTTTTTTTTTTTTTTTAAAGATAGATTTTGAGAAACTACCATGAAGGGTAATTTTGTCTTAAAGAATCACATGCAAGTGACATGATCACTTAGCAAATGGCAAGGTAACGGGTAATAGCTTCCTAAAAAGTTTATGGTAGTTCTTTTTTAAAAATAAATTCACGGTAGTTTCTAGGCATAACCCCAAAGTTCATGGTAGTTTCTTAAAATTTGCCCTCCCATGTTGGATAACTTTAGGAAATCTTGCATTCCCGTTGCATCATTATTTTGGCAAAGTACTGCGATATGCATCCTTTTTCTCATCTAATGTGATCAGATTTACACTTTCTCATGTACTTATTAGTCCTAATGATTTGCTGGTAGATGGCTTATACTGTATTGGCTATGCTCTCGTACATATGGAGAGTACGGAAAAGAATTGTCTCTAGTTTCTTGTTTCATTACATGGATACATCATTTCTTATCATGCATCATTATCTAAATGGATTGGCTGGTAGATTTTTTTTAATAATATATATTACGATGGTGCTGCAATCGTACCATACCATTTGATTGACAATATTACTCCTTCAAAACTTTGATTTCTCATTCTGGTAGCCATCTTATACCATGATTTTGAAATTTCTATGCACAGATCGAAAATCTTTATCTTTAATTTATAATATTTAATGACATATCTAGTCCTACATGGCTTACAAAACTCAAGTTATTTTTGAGATAATTTATTATCCTGATGAGATCATAAGTTCAATACAACAGGATTGCTTAAATTGCAATATTTTGATTATGGAAACATCTTGTACGTTCCATAGTGCATCTAACTATTCTCATTTGGTCGGGATCTGGTTCTGTTTCAGGGTCATCTGACAGCCAAAGGGGGGACATCGTATTTATTCATGGTGCTCCAACTCAATCATATAGCTATCGACTCGTTATGTCTCAGGTTTGCACTAGTGGCCCTTTCCTTGATTAATCACTGCATGTAGATAAGATCTTCCTTTTTGAAATATCTGAATGCTGGGATCTGCATAAGTGATATCTATAGTTTTGAAAATATAAGGAGAACAAACAAACAAGAAGACACCACATTACACTGTTGGGAACTTCCTATGTCCATGGAGAGAGCCGGAGAATGATTCTGCTATAAAATAATCATCAGAATGCAATAGAACCTCTCCTGTTTCTGTCATGTGTAGGTCAACGTACTGTTCTCGGCACACAAGTAAAGAGCCAATTGTATGTGAGGTAGGGAACATGCCCAACCTCAATTTCAGAAATTCCTTTATTTCTCTCTACTTTCTCCCAATTATTCCCATTTGTCGCATAGTTGGCGTGTCTGCCTTACTTGCATCCTTTCCTCTTCTCAATGAGAACGATTTCTCTTCTGAAACAAACGGCCCCCTAAGTCATTTAAAAATGATCCTCGCCAAATTTACTTACAAATTAATAATTATGTAATCTCCTTGTTTTAGGAGTTTAGTTTATATATCACTCTCCTTTCACCGATCCACACCTCACTTACTATATAATGTAGCTTATAGTCGGAACAACTATTAAATTAGGAGTGATATATTTACAATTTGTCAATCCAATTCTATAGAAAAAATGTATCATGACCTTCGAATGAATATTTTCCTCTTTATCAAGTCATGCAACAAAAAGAAATTTGCATGTTTTCTATCATTTTGGATACAGAATGTATTCTTTATCCACCTTTCAAGTTATATAAAAAATAATTCTGGAAAAAGAAATTAATACTAAAGATGCCTTCATAATTGTGGATTTTTACCTTGACCTTGGATTATATTTCTCCTCATAGCTTCCTTAGAGTCCATCCTTATTGTCTTTCATGTGCACTTCTTCAACATACGTAGGTGCCTCTCTCCCTGAGGCAAATCCATTTGGGTCCTGTGAACTCGAGCTTCGAATACACCCTGGTTCTTAACAGATGAAACACACTAACCCAAGAAACTATCCCTCGACTCAAAGAGCCTGCATCACCCAGAGATGTTCTATTACTGTGCATTGCCTTCACCTTTGAAGACAATTTAGTTCCATAAGGTTGTATTCTCTTCCTTACTCTGAATTCTAAATCAACTTTAGAGATAACCTGTACAGTCTAGTCAACCTCGGAACCAATTCTGGAACCACCTTTGACAGTAAATTCTTATGATTCTATTTGTTATGTGCCAAAAATGTTTCTGGAAGCAACTACATGACCAGCCAAATTATAGAGCAATAAAATTTTTGGGCATAATCGTGACACTCCATGATTTACATACATGCATCTATTTTCATAGCCCTACAATGTTTGCCCATTGTAAATTCCACTGTACTGAGCTAATCCTCGCTTACGTTTGTCTTGCAGCCTCTAGTTGAGAAGCAAGCTAACATAAATTGCAATCAGCTTCCATACATGATTTTTATTGTCCGAGTCTTTTTCCACAAAATCTGTCAGTTATTAAGCACTACTCAAAGTGGAGAACGCTCCACAAAACTAAATGACCAAGTTTCTATATCCAACTGTCTGACTGGTTCTGTCCTCTATGATTTGGTGCCAAATTCCTGATTGAAACAATTAGGGTCAAGTGAGGGCCTTTCAGCAACATTTCGAAGACCAATTGTCATGTAGGTTTACATATACTACAAACAAAGAGGGAAGTTATGATGTAATCTAAAGATAAATGGAATCACTTTTTTTTTTTTGGGGGGGGGGGGGGGGGGGGGGGGGGGGGGGGGGGGGGGGGGGGGTTTGTTAGATGCATTGGTTTATAATCAAATAATTGAGAGCGCACAGCATAGAGGAGTCTTCTATATAGCATGACATTCACTTATAATGGGTGTACTGAAGAAAATACATTTTAAGATATATGTCACTAATTATATGCCCACTGGTTCCGAAGCTGCTTTTATTTAAAACCAAGGTTCTCAACATCGGATATCGAAATCGTATCGGATGGGGGTTTTTCATATCGGATATCGGATATCGGGGAGATATTGGGGATACGCGCGCATATCGGGCGTTCATATTAGACACTATATATAATGAAATATTGATAATTAAGAGTTGGTTTAGGGTCATACATATCATCTATCTTATAAAAATGATGTAATATGCTTGCAGAGACAGTAAAAATAATGTACATTTGCACGCAGTCGTGCAATAAATTAGTTATTTCATACCGGGTGATATATCGGACTATTTATCGGCCAATATCGGGAAATTTATCGGGCGATATTTCAAATATCGGCCGTTTTTTGCTGCAAACGATATGGCGAACGATTTTCCCATATCGTATCGGCAGCAGGCAAAAAAGGAGATATCGGACGATATCTCGGCCGTATCGGCCGATATTTAAAACAGGGTTTAAAACCGAATTTCATTTATTTCGTGATTTAAAAGGTGATATGTTTTCATCTCTCTTTGGCTTATACCAGGCCTCATAGGTATATGTAATACAGTTCAGAAAATCTCATCGTCTTCACCCTGCTTCACAACTCTTCTCTAGCAGAGAGCAATTTCGTCATTAGACTCTCAAGCTCAGAACTGCATAACTATTAAGCTGGGTTTTGTAAGATATCCCTTTCCTGTCCACATTTTCCTCAGCCTGAAAACCATTTCAGTGGGTAGACATAAGCTTAGCAGTTTCATAAATTCCTGTCAAATTTCCATTGAGCTGTTAATTTATGCCTGGAAACCCAAAGAGCATTGGCTGCAAGTTATTTAGCTCAAGCTTTTTTTTTTTGGATTTTAGTGAACCAGTGGCAACGTCACAATCCAAGTGGAGTTTGGACTAAGTCCTCATCATGCATGAGCACTATCAGCCAGCGGCACATGCAAACTGGTTTTGTCTTGAACTCTTTCTCCAATTCAGATTGATGATATCAAAAGCACAGCCACAGGTGTCTATTTGACTTTGGATTGTTATCATAGTGTCTGATTTTGATTCGGGACTCGGCAGAACCTCGGCTCATCGCCTGTTCAGTTTTGTAATCAATTCAGTGACAGCAAGAAGTCTCTTCTTTGGATTAGTTTTGATGACCTAGATTATCTCTTAACCAGGGTTTTTGTGAGAGTAATGTGGGTGAAGCACGCAAGTCTTGTGTGATATTTTTCTCCCCTTTGCCTTTAAATCTCCTTGGGATTTCACAAGCATGGTCATGATCAGGTATTCCAATCTTAGCTGCAGCCTAACAGGAACCATCTTATATGTTGATGAGTTGATTTTGATGAGAAAAGGCTTAGACGAGTGATAATGGTTGTGGTGGTGATGGTGGTTGTTGTTGATGATAACAATTATTTGCCAGACATGTAACATTTTTATATTATATTTTTGACTAATTTTACCAAAAATACCATAAACTATCTCTGCTTTCTCAAAAAAGCCCTAAACTATCAAATTCCCAAAATAATATCATAAACTATCCTTCGAATTCTCACAAACTACCTTCCGCCAGTCCACCGTCTACACTTCTGTCACGTAACTGTCACATGTTATAATGACCAAACTGCACCTATTATAACACATGCAAAGTTATCTAATTAAATTTTAATTAAACACTTCTCTCTCTCAATCAACTCCAGTGGGTTCCCCCTTCACCGCCTTCTCTCGCCTCTTGGTGCTCGGCATCTTGTTCGCCACGGACAAGCTCCCATCCCCTTCGATGCTCGGCAACATGAACGCTAGCCCCTCTATGCTATCCTGTCGGGCCCCATAAATATCGACCTGCCCTACCCGAGGTCCGCATTGTGTATCGGCAGTCTCGTCCAGCTGGTGATCCCGATGCTGGGGCACCGGAATGAGAATGAGAACGAGGACAAGTCCAGCTGCATCTCAAGATAATCCAGCGCCAACCTTAAGTACTCATCGTCCATCCTCACGAGCCTCGCCTAGATCCTGCCCACTTTAAAAAAGTCTGCTGATTGGATAGGGGAAAGCCCAGGTGGTATTGCGGGTAGGTAATAAAAAAAAGATAACAAAATGTCGAGGCCCGCGGGCGATGTTGGACTAGGAGTTGATGAAGTGGAGGTCAGAAGTGTCGTCGGCCACGTGGTGCTGCTTGCCACGCCCAGGAGGCACCACTGCACTTGATTAAAGGATAAGGGTATTTAGGTCTTTTAATTATGGCCGTTAACGCCGTTAGAGGCTAAAGTGTCAAAAATATAGTTGGTGGTATTATTTTGAGAATTTGATAGTTTTGGTTTTTTTTTTTTTTTTTTTTTTTTTTTTGGAAATCAGTGATAGTTTATGGTATTTTTGGTAAAATTAGCCTATATTTTTTGCCAAGAACTTTTACAGGACTTCCACGAGATCCATAATCTTTTAATGATTTCAGAAAGTGTAGGTTTGCTCAAGGTTAAATTAGTTTATAAGAAGATTTATACTAGTTTACACTGTGTTTGTTCTCCATCTGAGTAAGGGAGCATCACTTTTGTCCTCTTGTAGCGTCTCAAGAATGTCTTAATGTCTTGATTACTTATTCTTGTGCATCCAAAAGAAATCAGATTATCTACTATTAAAAGCAATTCTGCTTTATAGATATGTTTTAACTTGAAGGAGTGAAATCCTTCCCATTCACACTTTAGAGATATGTTTAACTTAAAGGAGTGATAAACCCCAACCAGTATACTGTCGTTTACATGACAGTATGCTTCCAGAGAATTTACCCGCACCCACCCAACCCCCAACCCCACACACACACCCCCCCCCCCCCCCCCCCCCCCAACTCCCGCGCACCGCGCACCCCTACCCACACACACAACCCATACACACCCTGGGAAAAAAACACACACACACAGTCACAAAAATTTGTTACACTAAATATTATTAACTTGGAGAGAGATTATTCCCTGAACTTTGTAACAATATGATAGACTGTAATCAATGATATTCTCTAGAAGAATCCTCTTCTTTACTTGCAAGGCATACTGCATTTTGGGAGTTACATATCTATACCTTGAGCATTTGTCAGATGGCGGATGCTGGCTTCCACTGCTTTGCACCTGATTGGATAGGGTTTGGTTTTAGTGATAAACCCCAACCAGGATATGGATTCACATACACAGGTTTGTTCAGTTTGACATCATTTTTTTGTTTATATATTCTCATATATTTATTGATCTTTCCAATTTTATGTTCTGCAGAGGAAGAATATCATGGAGAATTTGACAAGCTCCTCGATGTTCTGAATGTCAAATCTCCATTCATCTTAGTGACGCAGGTCCTCAAGTACCATCTTTATTATTCATCATTTTAAGCCTTGCTAAATTGTTATCACTGACTTGAAAGTTAAGCTAATTTTTACTGATATAGGTTTGTTCAATTTTATCTGTTTGACATTTCTTAGATGTTAAATAACGTTTCATGACAGTATAGTTTCTTTCATTTACATGATATAGGGATTTCTTGTGGGTTCCTATGGACTAACGTGGGCTCTAAAGAATTCAGACAAGGTTTCTAAGCTTGTAATTCTTAATAGTCCATTGTCTGTATCATCCCCTCTCCCCGGATTATTTCAGAAACTAAGGTTAGCTGTCTCCATGCCTCTTCTTTCACCCAGTTCAACTGCTAATAATGCACGTCAATGGATGAATGCAACTTATTAAAGTGTTCTTTGGTCTGTTTGAGAAATTTGAGGAAATAAAATGATTCACACTAGCAATCATTACAGTAAACCCCTAAGTTGAAAATTATATTTTAAAAGAAAAGTACTTCTAGTTACTCAATTGAAAGTAAAGTGTTTTTCTTTTGTTTCTTTAATTTATCAGTTTGGCAAAATTCATAACAGAACAACTATGCTAACAAAAATAATATTTGTAAGTCATTGAATCTCTCTCATTCATTATTTGATGTTAAAAATTGAATGATTAGATAACATGGTCACTTGATTAATCTCTAGATACTGTTTCTAATAGAATGGTCTTTGCTATGTTTGTTTGCCCTTACATGGCCTGACTTTTCAGTTGACTTCTGTGGATGCACGTGTCCTTTCTTTCAGAATTCCACTATTTGGTGAATTTACAAGCCAAAATGCGGTTATGGCTGAGCGTTTCATTGAAGCAGGTAGCGCGTATGTATCCCAAAATTTCACTTTGTAGATATTCAGGTCAGATTTCAGTATTGCCATACAGAATAATATCACAATGCTTCCGTGTAGTACATATTACTATTCAGATTAAGATATTTCTTTTTCGTTCTTAAGGTCAACTTTCATTAATGTTAGCAGTTTTACATTTAACTGTCATGCAATATTTACGAAAATGCTCCTGGGGGATAATTACTATTCTATGAAGAAAGTGACTGGTCCTTGTTTCCTTCTAGGATAAAAGTGGCCCACTTTGATGTGTTATGGTGGTCCCTCTGTGTGTTGTTGTTTGGGTTTTCTTTTTCCCTCCTTTTCTTTTTTCATTCTTTTTTCTTTTCTTTTCTTTTCTTTTCTTTTCTGTTTTGTTTTTTCTTTCCTTTTTCCTTTTCCTTTTCTTTTCTTTTTTTTTTTTTGGGGGGGGTGGGGGTGGGGGTTTGTATTAGGAAATTCAACACCTTACCAAAAATTCTTGTTTAGTGGGATGTCATTTTGGAATATCTGATTCATGCAGCTCCTTTTTTATCAATTTACAGCATTTATGGTTATTTGGTATGTTTTATATTACTGAAAACCAATTTCTAAAGTTTGCTCTTGATTTGAGCACTTTGGCTAATGGACGACTTGTAGGAGTACTTTGGTTGATAGCAACTTAATGTGGCATAGTCACATGAAGACACATGCCAGAGATTTCTGATTGCCAAAAGAAGATACAAATACAAGGGGATGTTTTGTTTTACATACCTATTTATGCTTGTCCCTTTTACATAGAAGAGGAGGCTCTTTTTTTCTTTATGTATATGTTTGTGAGAGTCCAGTTAAAATGTAACATCAAACCTTTGAACTAGTAGCCTTTTGCTAAAGTTACCTACCATATGGAAATAAACAAAGGTACCCTTCTGCATTTGAATACTCATTTATACAAAAATAATTGGGATAGCAGCTCTGTTCTGTATTTTTTGAGTAATTTAACACATTTAATTATCTAGGATCTATGGTGCGTGCATGCTAAAATATTAGCCTTCCCTCGGTCTGGTTTACTAATTCATTTTATGATATAACACCAGAAATTTTCAATGTATTTAAATGTGGATATCATAACCATATGTTTCTTGCTGCCACAAAGGTCTGGTACAGTGGTGTAGGGTTGGGGTTGGATTTTTGGAAAGTTTCACGTTGAGTTCTTTAACTTGCTAAAATTTGCTCCCTTTCCAATATGGGATTAAATCCAAGTTCATGCATTTGCCACCCGAACTCACTTGATACCAAACGGATGCGAGACATTGTCAGCAGATATTATATGTGTGGACATGTTGTCAACTCATGTATCTACTTCTCAGAGAATGAGAGAATCACCCCCAAAGTGAATAGTCCACATGAATAAGAGTTAGAAGTTTCTCTAGTATGTAATAACTTTTATGAACTTGAGAATTAGTATTAACTAATATATTTTAGGGATGAATAGGAAGTTTTTTTGATCCTGCTTTGAGTGTTAAAAATGGAATTAGAGCTAACACCAGTTCAAATTGTGTAAAACAAAGTGCCGCATGAAGCTACATGGAACAAAGTGTCAGAGTACACTAGAATGTGATGGAGCCACCTATTGAATTTATGGAAGCCACCTCTAGAATTCATGGGGTCACCTCTAGAATTTCACATTGCATGGTTAAGTATTAGTATAAGAAAGATGTCATACACTAAAGGGTGGTATGTCACAAGCCAAACCACCTCTAGAGGCCATGGGGTCACCTCTAGAGCCTTACATCACCTAGTTAAGTGCTAGTACAGAGGACGTTATACCCTAAGAGAGTATGTCACAACCCCAAGCGAATAGTTCTGTCGTATATATAATAGTTACTGTGTGTTTATGAATTAATCGTAACTAGCATTCTTGAAGGAGTAACCACAGAGAAACTCTTTAGTTAAGTGTGCATGAGTAAGAGAAATTCAAGATGAGTGACTCTCTAGGAAGTCATCTTCGCTTGGGGCATTACAATGATCATCCACCTTTTTCAATCAGAAGTTGAAATCTGACATCTATTATTATGATTTAGTTTTCGAGATGCTTAAACATTCAGTTGAATTTTTTGGTTACTGAAGTGTGTGCATATTCTTTTGGCAGATATGTATTGAAGTTGGAAAAGGCTGATGTATATCGATTGCCATACCTGGCAAGTAGTGGACCTGGATTTGGTTTGCATTCTACCCTTTTCTAGATTACTATAATTTCTTTGAACCACTTTTAATACACAGTCATTTCAGTAATGGCACATTCTATTGAAAGAGAGCTAATTCCCTCACAAACTGATTTTGGTAAGAGAAATAAAAACCAAAAGTTGAGAAATATCATGTAAAAGTTTTTGAATATAGTCCTGATTTTCGCTCACTACCTCATAAACAATATTCTAGCAAAAACTTTTCATGGTCTGAGATAATTGTGAACTGCCTTCAGCATGGTTGACTTGGCCACACTCTCATTATGGTGAAGTAGCTTGAATAATTGGTTCATGTATGATATTTTAACATACTAAACATCCTCTCAGCTGTTTGCTTTTTTCTGTCACTTCAAGAAACATACAAGTGCGTCAGTAATTGAGAATGTATTTCATTTAGCTTATTATGCCTCAAGAAGAATGTAATCCCTGTAGTAAATTGTATCTTTTTCCTCCTAGACTCAACCTGAGGGGATTTTGTGATTCCTTAAATACCATGGAGCTGAAACCACATATTCAATAAGGTACAGTTTTCTGGTGACCAATTTGTCTACTAGGTTTCAGGAAGTCTCTCTCTTAACCATAATTTTCTCAGCCAAGAATTTGGAAAGTAAGAGGTTGATGTTGACAATTTGTTGCAACTTTAACCTATCATGGGTAAGCTTCATTTCATGACCAACTCCTCTTTGAGGAGAAAAAGTTGAGATGGTAATGATTAGTCTGCCAGAGATGGTCATTAATACATGAGATATTTCTCTGATCTTTTTTCCTTAAATTGATTGGACAATTGTTTCCTTGCTTTATGGTGTTAGCCTCCTTGGGTCAAGTTTTTTCTGTAATATTTGTGTCCTTCCCCTGCAGATTTTGATATATGCCTTAAAGCACAATACTGCATCATTTCTGGCATCACTTCCCCAAGTTACCAGATTAAAAGAACCTTCCATGTTATGCTTCTCTTCTGTTTGAAACTAAAATCATATTCATCTTTAAGTCAATTTTTATAGGCCAAATCCCATGAGAAAAGTATGAATCTAGTAGATACTGTGATAGTTTCTTTTCATATCCTTCTTCATTAAGGTGCTTCTTGTTTAGATGAATGTCCCTTGATGCCTTTGCAGCACTGCTAGAAGCAGCAAGGAAAGCAAACTTCAATGACATATTAATCCGAATAGGAACTGGATTTTCATCTGAAAGGTAAGATCCAAAGAACTTTTTCATACTTTTTCTATTAATTCGGAAATTCCATCACATATTTCAGTTCCTAATATCGATGAAAACCATATAATATGATGAACCTTTTAGAGCTTATTATATATTAATCAAGGTTTGATATATCATTCGATACGGATATTTTGGCCCGATATCAATACCACTTATGACTTGATATAATCAAAACGATACCTAATATTGCCGATACAACGAGATAAAATAGCCAATATTGCCAATTCCGATACCAAAATCCTAGGTCAGATGCTGATACTGCTATTTCAAACCATGCTGTTAAGCCTATGAAAAATATAAAACACAAACTTATCCAGTGCTGGTCTATATCATTTTTTTCATTGTTTCATTATGCATCTTTGCGGTGGGTAATTCTTGGAGAAGTTATCCACGCACCAATTTGCAGAGATTAATGAGTGAATTGCAAAGATCAAACCAGAGAAAAATACAGATATTTATGTGAAAACCCGAAAGGGAAAAACTACGGAGGGAGAGAGAATTCCACTATAATTCAGAGAAAATTACAATAGTGGTTGCCTGATCTCTGATGCTAGGGTTTCTGAGATTGATCGATCGTCTTCATCTCGTTGGAGGGGATTCTCTATTTATACAGGTGGTTGTCTTTGGATATGGTTACAGGATTCTCGTCTAACTGGACTATCTTATCTCAATTGCTTTTCATGCAGACAGTTTGGGGCCGAACATCCTGATTTGAATTAGTAGAACTCATGTTCATCTCTATCCATAGATCATCGTTTAGCTGTTGATATGACTAATCCCCTTCAGAGTTGTAACCGTTAGGTTCGAATGTGAATTTGACCTAGAGATAGGGGTACTTGTAACCGACTCTATCTCTAATTTTTCAACTGTTTGAACTACATGGAGTTTGAACGAGATCAGGACTTCTGTGGAGATTTCGACAAAGCCACGTGTCACATGAGCAACATGGGGCTGGATGGACGCTCGTCGAGATCTCAAGGAGGTCAGAAATTGACCACTACAGATGCCCCCTCTGCTTCTCTCCTTGGAAGGAGGTCATGAGCTTGCGCCGGGGGCTCCGTGGGAAAAGGAGGGGAGCAGATCCCTTGAGCGTAGGCTCGAAGTATCTGTGTCGCCTAAGTTTTTTTCTTCTTGTGGCATGGCTGTACAGGCAGGCAGAGCTTTAAATGCGCGTCCAATCTACCGTTGCATCGGTCAAGTAACCGTCACTTTTCGAAGAGTCGCGACACTCAATGTTGATGCGGCGTATCAAGCACGACCGTTTCCGAACCGTCGCGACATGTGTAGGCTCCTGATCGAGTGTCTTTGAACAGTTGACGCTTGGGCTTCCTTCTCCTCTATAAATATGACAGAACTTTAAGTGGAGATCTGTGCTGCTTCTTGAAAATTTCTTACTTCTAAGATTTCGCATTGTTCTGTAGGCAGTGATGTCTTCTTCCTTCTTCGTCCGATTGGAGGAAGGAGAGGGAAAAGGATGGAGACGGTTGCTGTGCTTCTGATGTTCAGAGGTTCGTTCGTCAAGGAACTTCAGTTTCACGATGGACCCATAAAAGAACTTCGGTTTTCGCGATAAGGCCTGGCTGTCAGGAAGAACATCTAGGGCTCTTGCTTCTGCTTGGTCTGCACATCTGATCTCTGATCAGATCAGGCCGGTAAGGGTTGGGGCTCGACGTCTCTCTCCTTAATAGCATGCATGGAGCAGGGAGCATAGGCATGTTTGATGATGGTTCTAATTCCTGGGACTGGCTATCTACACTCCTGTTGGATGCCGCCACTCTTTGTCACGGGCGAATTCTTTTGACCTGGAACAACTCAAACCCGCGCGACACTTAGCTCACTCTTTCCCCTTGAAGCGAAGCTAAGTTAGCCTAATCCTCACACTCACTCAAGAGAGAGAACACTTGAGAGAAGAAGTGAAAACTTGTATTGCTTATGCTTACTTTGTTGTTTACAAATGAACATTCTTGACCTCTATTTATAGGCAAAGGTTTGTATAAGGAATTCTCTAGATTTAGAGGCTTCTAGAATATCTAGAAGCTCTTATATATTCATACCTAAATATCTTCCTCTAAAATTTCTATGAAAATATCTCTCTTTACATGATATTTATAATGATGCCTAGAACACTCTAAACCCCCTAAAATATTCTAGCAACTCCATCACATAGGATGAACCCAAAATGAGCTCAAGTGCACAAAATGGAGCGGTTCGTGACATTCTCCCCCACCTATCTGAGCGATGCCCTCATCGTTAAGCTTTTTCCTGATGAAACTTCTCGATCAAGTCCTTGAACTGCCAAAGAGCTCGTGCCGGTTCCCAACTGCTCTCGCTATCAGGTAATCCTTTCCACTTCACAAAGTGTTCCAACCTCGGATGGTTGTTCGCTTCACGAACCGTCTTGTCTACTATGATCTCCTCCGCTTCCTTGTCGAACTTCATACGAATTCCGGCTGGTGCTCGACTGGATTTCTCACGATCTAGATCTTTTGTATCCTTATGGTAAGGCTTTAACATGCTCACATGAAAGAACAGATGATATTTCACCGTTGGGGAAAGTTATATCTTGTAGGTTATATTCCCCACTCTTTTCTCAATAGGAAATGGGCCTTCGTACTTCCTTATCAAGCTCTTGTGTAGTCTCTTGTGCTGATCCAAAGTAGAAAGCTTGACAAGGATCAGGTCATCAACCTAATATTCAATATGCCTCCTCTTCTTGTCAGCCCATTTCTTCATCCTCTTGGCTGCCTTGTTTAGACACGAACGCATCAATTCTTTATGCTCTTGCCATCTCTCAGCAAATTTATAGGCAGCCAGGCTATTTTTCTTGTAGCTTGAAGCAGTGGAGTTAGAAGTTAGCGGCTGTTGTCCAGTGCGATCTCGAACGGACTCTTTCTAGTATACTCACTCCTTTGTAGGTTGTAGGAGAATTGGGTTATGTCTAGAAGCTTCGCCCAATCTTGCTGAGTTGGCACTCACATAGTGCCTCAGATAGTCCTCCAACAAGCCCTTCACTCGCTCTGTCTGGTCATCCGTTTGAGAGTGGAAGCTAGTGGAGAAGTTCAAATCCGACCCTATGAGCTTGAAGAGTTCCGTCCAGAACTTGCCTGTGAAGCGGCCATTTCGATCACTCACGATCGTCTTAGGCAAACCCCAATACTTTATCACATGCCTCAAGAATAATGGGGTTAATATCTCGGCTGGACACTTGGCTGAGGCTGGAATAAAGATGCCATACTTTAAGAACCGATCGGCCACTACCATAATAATGTTGCACTCCTCAGACTTGGGTAAGCCCATGATGAAATCCATAGAGATGCTTTTGAAATACACCTAGAGGGGGGTGAATAGGTATACTAGCTAATCTAATACAAATGATGCGGAATTAAAAACTATTTATGCAATCTGAATTTATTAAGCTAACACACAAAGTATAACATAAGAGTGTAGCCGAATTCTGGTGAAGGGCTCTGAACTATCTCTTCTAGATTCTTCTAAATTAAGAGTTGAGGTGCCACTATGACTCTTTTGATTGAATACAAGTGTGAGCAAACAATCCCAAACATATATCAATAGAGCACAAGATATATCGAGATATAAAGAGATAAACAATATAAGCATGCAAGATATATAAACACAAGTGAGAGAGAGATGAGCGATCGCAAACACAGGAGAATTGTTTCGAGGTTCGAGCACCCTTGCTCAACGTTCCCGCCTTCAACACTATGAAGGATTTTCACTATAACGATCTCGCAAGATCACTCGGTGCCGCAACACCTACAACGACTTCACACTAGAACTCTTGACCTGCAAGTTCTTCACTTCTTCCCAAAAGAACAACACACGCAAGCAAACTAGCTTGCCGAGGCCGCACCTTTTACAACTCCTCCAACCACAAGTTGGAACACTTGGTGATCACTTCACTTGATCACCACAAAGTTCTTCACCGAGGCTACAACCTCTACAACTTCTAACAATACAAGAATGAACTCTTGTGATTACTTCTCTTAATCACAAAAATCACTCTCACAACAAAGATCCCTAGAGGAATGATATAGCAATGGAAAGCTCAAGTTTGTGTGAGAAAAACAAGATAGAGTTATGGTGAAAAACTCAAGAAATCTCTTTTGAAAAACACTCTTAAAAACTCTTCTTTTGATATGAAAGTTTTAACCTAAAATCAAGTAGAGAAAACCCTAAGAGAGATGGAAAAAACTGGCTCTAAAATTCTTTTCAAATCTTATGTAAAACAAGCCAAAATAGCCCCCTTAAATAGACTTCAGAAATATAGCCGTTGGGGTCAAATCTGCAGGCCAGATGACCTGTCGGTCGATCGGCCAACGGTCATATTTTATGACCGTTGGGGCTGCCGGTTGACCGCTCAGTCGACCGCACTCAAGTCTTGACCTGTCGGTTGACCGGTCGGTCGACCAAGGCAAGATCCAGAGAGCAAATCTCTATGGCCGGTCGACTGCCCGGTTGACCGGGGCTAGATCCAGAGAGTGAACTCTCTGGATCGGTCGACCGGCCCTCAAGCTAAGGCCTGTGCACGTTTTTGTGCACATCGGTCGACCACGCGATCGACCGACTTCTGGTCAGTCGACCGCCAGAAGGCCAGGTCTGAAATTTTGGGGATTAAATCTTGATCTTATAAACTCTTATAAGATCCCATAAAATCACATAAATTTACAAAAATAAGTTCATTGAAATATTTTGAAGTACAAATATGTGTGATCAAAAATCAACACATGTTACAAACTTTTTGAACCATTTTTGTGATATAGAAATTTAGCCTTAAATAAAACCCATATTTTTCAAAAATAATCTTTAATTTGAAAAATAATTTTTTCAAAACTTCTTCAAATACAAAAATAAGATATTTTAAACACTTTTGAAGCTTAGTGTGTTTGGATATGATCCAATACACATGTAAGATGAAATATCTATGTTTTTACAATAAGCTCTAAAATAAGTTTTGATAAATACAAAACTCAAACACATGATATAGAAACATCTAATAAGTTTTTCTAAACATTTAAACCAACAGTGTGTATGGATGAAATTCAAAGTACATATAAACTTGTTTTGATAAAATCTAATCATGAAACATAAGGATGTATACTTTAAAGCTCAAAACCAAAACAGTATTTTCTAAAACTAAAACTATTTTATTAAAACATATAAATTTTGTGTGTGTATGAGCTTGAGCAATTCACAACTAATATATCTTTTACATTTTATCTAAAGTACAAAATCTTAACCCTTACAAAACTAGACTCAAGTTTTGAAAACCTTCTCTTGAAAATCTTTTTCTCCTTCTTGACTTGGTCCAAACCTTGATCCAATGAGCTAGACTCCTCTTGAGTGCATGATGCGACCTTGATGCGCGAGCTCTTGAATCAACACGTAATAGCTTCAAAACTTGACTTCGAATCTTTTGTTGAAGTTAAACACCAACTAAGATCTTGATCAAGTATCTGAAACTAAATAAGCACAAGATTATTAGTACTATAACTACATGAGTTAATGATCATCAAAACTAGAGTGATGAGGGCCAACAATCTCTCCCTTTTTTATGATGACAAAACTCATGGAGTTATATATGCATGGATTTAAGATAAGCTTCATAAAAACTCCCCCTTAACTCATGCATAGCAATAAACATAAAGATATTCAATGAAGTGCATAAAGTAAACAAAGCATATATGCATAAATACCAATATTAAGCATGCATATATAAACCCACTAAATTTTTCTCCTCCTTTTTTTTAATTCATCAACAAAAGGGTGAAGGCAACCAAACAATAAAGATGTATATGCAATATACATTCATGAAGAGGAGAGACGATAAGTTAGCTCCCCCTGCATGCATTACATGGAGAAGGGATGACTAGACCCTAACTCACATAAAACATAATATATAATGTATAAACGGAGATGTTAAGCTCTCCCTACACACGTGTACTACATAAGAAAGAGAGGTCAAGCTCTATTATATGTGTAATACACTTCAACATAAATCTATATATAGAGGAGATGTTATGCTCCCCTCGCATATAGGCAAAACATATCAACAAACAAATTTTTGAAATTCTTGAAGTCAACAAAATGAATTGTGATACCAATGAAATCAAATTGTAGTTGACAAAACAAAAGTTGGTACCATTTGTCGAATTTTTTTTTAAATACCAATAGAAAATTTTGATACTAATTGAATGTGAAACATGAAGTACATTTTGATACTAAATAAATACCAATTGAAATCAATGTATAAGCTTGTATAGATACTAATTAACATTTAGAATAAAATCAAGCTTAACATAAACATAATTTGTACTTTAAAAATGTAAAGACATTGTAAAACAAGCACAATCAAGATCATATATATGTATGTATGAAAATGAAAATGCCAATTGAAATTTGAAGCATACATATATAAGAAACACATATGAGTATACAAATATAAAATTTCATGAAGATCATGTGTATAATTTATACCTATCACCCTTTCATGCACATGATAAAAGATAGTCATTAAAGCGTATAAAGCATGGTCGCCCAACCATCCGCCCTTTGGTTGGTTGGGGTTTTCAAAAATCATGATTTGAAAATAATTTAACATGTTTGAAAACTTTACCAATTTAAGAATCAAGAAATAGTTTAAAATAATTTTTGAAAAACTAGTTAAAAATCCTTCAAAACATGAAACCAAATCATATATTCCATGAAGCATTGTTAAGTACACAAAAATTATCATTCAAGGCTAAAAAATGTGCTCATAAAACAAATATATGAGTAAATAAATGAAATGTGAGTACATAAGAATCATGTGAATAACATATTCATGAAAATAATCAGTAAGGTTCAAAACAAACATGAAATTTTTTTATCAAAAACATGAAAATCATCAAAACTAAAGTTTTCATCAAAACTAAACAAGCATCAAGGTATATGTATGTTTTGTTGAAATTAAAGATATACATACATATCCAAATATAAATGAGTTCATAATAGAATTTTGCATGAAGGCAATTTACTCAAGGATGTACATGTATATCTATCAATTTTAGACAAAAGTAACTATACATGGAGCTAAACATATACAAAAATAGAAAAAACAAGTATAAATAAAAGAATCATCAAAAGTAGGTTATACAAGTACATGTAATGAGTATAAATGAGCAATGAAATACAAACGTGTAATAATCAAGTGTAGCTCATTATTTGTACAAGTATAAATACAAGTTTTAATGAAACTACATCTAAACATGTAATCACCACATGAAGTACAAAACATGATCATTTAACATAATGAGCTTGAAATCAAAACATGCTAAGAATATTTATACGAAAGCATGTAAGTAAAAATGGAAGCTAACCAATGAACCAATCTCTAGGTCTCCAAATCATGATGGTCCTTCCATCAATCATCCTTGATAGTGATGCATCAGTTTGGTATATCCATCTAGCTCATGCATCCACCACCAAGGCACCATACCTCTTATGTCATGTGAGAGCCCACACCCACATCAAACACAAGAGGTGGGAATTTTGGTACCCATTTCTTTTTGGATCCTTGGGGGTTAGAAATAAATGGAACCCAAACATTATTATTTGTAAAATTTATAGAATTTAATCTATCAAACCAAAATCTTGCAAGATGGCCTTTGGGGTTACAATGTGTACATGTGTACACTCTAGCATGCATATGAGTGGTGTGAGTATGAATATGTTGTGCATATGTATGCCGTGGGGTTTATGCATGAACATGTGAAATTTATTTCTTGTGAAACATGAATTCCAATTTAAAGTGATTAAATGCACATTAGCTCAAAGTGGAGCTCAAACAATCAATATTCTTCTTCATAATGCAAATATTATCGTTAATTTTGAAAGAAGAGACATGAGCATGAGAATCAACAATCTTTTTCTTTTAGAAACGTTTTCATTTTCTTTTAAAATAATTTTCCTTTTCAAAGAGTTTTTTCCAAAACAATCTTTTTTTCTTTTTCTACCAAAATAATTTTATTTTTCAATGAATTTTTTCTTTCACAAATGTCATTTAATTTTGAAGACAAGGAAATATTCTCCTTTTTTAGAAATTCATTTTCTATTGAAACACATTCAAATTTTTTAAAGGAACCATTTTCTTTTAATAAAGAAGTATTTTCCTTCTTCAACTTATTATTTTCAATTTTTAATAAATCATATTTTTCAAGAAGTTTTTGACAAAAGGATCCAAGCTCATAATGAGGTATGTCAATATCTTCTTCTAGTTCGGATTCAGAGTTTACCTCAAGGGGTTATCCCCTTGGACCATGTAGTATATGTTGGAAGCATCACTTACATCATCCGAGTCACTCTCCATATAGTATTCCTTTTGTTCACCAAGAGAGACAAGTGTGTTTCATACTACAAAAGTCGATTCAAAGTTAGAAACCCTAGATAAATATTCATCATTTAGGGTTGACTTTAAAGCATGGATGGCTTTTGTGTTAGCCTCAAGATGTTTGCCATTTAAATAATAAGCATCTTTAATAGTGGCAAGATAAATATGAAAACCTAAGACTTTGAGGTACATTGACATCTTAACTTTCCAAGTTTGAATGTTAAGAATATCAAATATGAGAGGTGTCATGAAATCCATATGTGTGTGTAAACAAATATTAGGATTAGCTAAAATGAGAATCTTTAACTCAAGGTTAGACCCAAATCAAGAGCACTAAGCTTTGATATCAATTGAAATACACCTAGAGGGGGTGAATAGGTGTACTAGCTAATCTAATGAAAATGATGCGGAATTAAAACTATTTATGCAAACTGAAGCAATTAAGCTAAAACACAAAGTATAATACAAGAGTGTAACCGAATTTTCGGTGAAGGGCTTTGGACTATCTCCTTTAGAGTCCTTTAGATTAAGAGTTGAGGTGCCACTAAGGCTCTCTTGGTTGAATACAAGTGTGAGCAAACAATCCCAAGCATATTTCAATATATCACAAGATATATCGAGCAGATAAAGAGATGAACAATATAAACATGCAAGATATATAAACACAAGTGTGAGAGAGAGATAAGCAATCGCAAACACGGGAGAATTATTTCGAGGTTCGAGCACCCTTGTTCTACGTCCCCGCCTTCAACACTATGAAGGATTTTCAATAACAATCCCGCAAGATCACTCGGTGCCGCAACACCTACAACGAGTTCACACTAGAACTCTTGAACCCGCAAGTCTTTCACTTGTTCCCGCAAGAACAACACATGCAAGTACACTAGCTTGCCGAGGTCGCACCTTTTACAACTCCTCCAACTACAAGTTCACTTGATCACCACAAAACTCTCTTCATCGAGGCCACAACCTCTATAACTCCTCACGATACAAGAATGAACTCTTGTGATCACTTCTCTTGATCATAAAAATCACTCTCACAACAAAGATCCCTAGAGGAATAATATAACAATGGGACACTCAAGTTCGTGTGAAAAACAAGATAGAGTTGTGGTGAAAAACTCAAGAAATCTCTTTTGAAAAACACTCTTAAAAACTCTCCTTTTGATATGAAAGTTTTAACCCAAAAACAAGTGGAGAAAAACCTTAAAAGAAATGGAAAAAATTGGCTCTAAAACCCTCTTCAAATCTTATGTAAAACAAGCCAAAACAGCCTCCTTAAATAGACTTCAAAAATATTGTCGTTGGGATCAAATCTGCAGGCCAGATGACCTGTCGGTCGACTGGCCAATGACCATATTATGACGTTGGGGCTGCGGATCGACCGCTCGGTCGACCACATCCAGGTCTTGACCTGTCGGTCGACCGAGGTAAGATCCAGAGAGCAAAGCTCTCTGGCCGGTCGACCGCCCGGTCGACCGGGGCCAGATCCAGAAAGTGAACTCTCTGGATCGGTCGACCGCCCGGACGACCGACCCTCAAGCCAAGGCCCGTGCACGTTTCTGTGCACATCGGTCGACCGCCTGGTCGACCAACTTCTGATTCGGTCGACTGGTCGGTCGACTGCCAGAAGGCCAGGTCTGAAATTTTTGGGGATTAAATCTTGGTGTTATAAACTCTTATAAAATCTCATAAAATCACATAAAATTTACAAAAATAAGTTCATTGAAATATTTTGAAGTACAAATATGTGTAATCAAAAATCAACACATATTACAAACTTTTTGAACCATTTTTGTGATATAGAAATTTAGCCTTAAAAAAACCCGTATTTTTCAAAAACAATCTTTAATTTGAAAAATGATTTTTTCAAAACTTTTTCAAATACAAAAACAAGATATTTTAAACACTTTTGAAGCTTAATGTGTATGGATATGATCCAATACACATGTAAGATGAAATATCTATGTTTTTTATAATAAGCTCTAAAATAAGTTTTGATAAATACAAAACTCGATATAAAAAACATGAAATAAGTTTTTCTAAACATTTGAAGCAACAGTGTGTATGGATGAAATCCAAAACACATATAGACTATATAAACTTGTTTTGATGAAATCTAATCATGAAACATAAGGATGTATATTTTGACGCTCAAAATTAAAACGATATTTTCTAAAACTAAAACTATTTTATTAAAGCACATATAAATTTTGTGTGTGTATATGAGCTTAAGCAATCCACAACTAATCTATCATTTACATTTTATCTAAAAATACAAAAACTTAACACTTACAAATTTAGACTCAAGTCTTGAAAACCTTTTCTTGAAAATTTTCTTTCTTCTTGACTTGGTCCAAACCTTATCTAATGATCTAGACTCCTCTTGAGTACATGATGCGACCTTGATGTGCAAGCTCTTGAATCAACACGTGATAGCTTCAAAACTTGACTTTGAATCTTTTATTGAAGTTAAACACCGACTAAGATCTTGATTAAATATCTGAAACTAAATAAGCACAAGATCATTAGTACTATAACTACATGAGTTAATCATCATTAAAACTAGAGTGATGGGCCTTTGGGCCAACAACTTTCCCACGGTCGCTCTAGAATCGGTAGTGAATCCAGCAATTCGGCCGTTACCCTTTGTTCCGTCTTGTCTTGTTGGCATACAAGACAAGTCTTCGCATAGGCCTCAACATCATCCCTCACGCGAGATCAATAATAATTTTCTTCTGTAAGAGATAAGGTACGGTGCACACCTGGATGTCCCACTAGGAGTCATGTCACTCTTTGAGAAACTCCCTCCTTAGGTTCTCGAACAGCGACACGTACAACCGTCTCCCCTTCGTATAAAGTAGATCTCCTTCTAGCCAGAATCTCCGAGTCTTGCCCTTCTTAGCATACTCCATCATGTTCTTGGTCTAGGGTCGTGAGCCAAGCCTTCTTTGATGCGATCAAGTAAAAAAGCTCTAAGTATGACTCGACATAGCGGCAAACTCAGACTTTCGACTTAATGCATCTGCTACTAAGTTGATCTTTCCTGGCTTGTACTCGAGCACACAGTCGAACTTGGCTAGGAAGTCTTGTCATCGCGCTTGCTTGGGAGATAATTTCTTTTGTCTGGAAGTAACTGGTGGCTACTTTGTCTGTCTTCACCATGAATCTCGAGTCAAGTAGGGTGCTTCCATACTTGAAGACAGTGAACCACGACTGTCATCTTCTTCTCTTATACTGTGTACCGCCTCTCGGTATCATTAAGCTTCTGACTCTCATACGCCACAGGGTGTCCTTCTTGCATTAACACCCCTCCAATCGCGAAGTTACTCGCGTCGGTATGCAATTCACATTGCTTGCTGAAGTCAGGTAGTGCGGGAACTGGTTCCTCTGTCACAGCTCTCTTCAAGGCCTCGAACGGTCCCTGGTACTTCAAATTTCAATCCCAAGCCCGATTCTTCTTCAACAAGTCCGTGAGTGGAGCAGCTACCGCCGAATAGCTCTTAATGAACCTCCGATAGTAGTTTACCAAGCCAAGGAAAGATCGTAGCTCTGTCACCATGGATAGGGACCCATGGCTGAAGCTCGACTTTCTGACTCGAGTTCGATTTTATGGTCCGCCTCTCTCCTTGGTGGAAGCTTGCTTGGCAGCTTGACGGGCATGATGTTCTGGTACTCTTCCAAGATGCCTCGGATCTCCTTGGCCACGTCCTCTTCCTGTTTTAAGTCTTCCTCCACCTTAATGGTATCAAGAAAAGTAAGCTCATGTCGTCGAACTCTCTTGGATATTTGTAATGCCGAGAGCATTTTAGAAGGCATTCTCTCGCTTGATCGGAACTGTGCACGCCTTCCCCTCAAGGATGCATACGGTGTTGGTGTAGGGAACCGACACGGCCATCACCTTGTCTAAGAATTCTAAGCTAAGCACCACATCGAAGTCCCATGGTCACGACTGTCAGGTTCTCCTGGCTATACCACTACCCTATGCTCACATCTACCTTGTGAGATACGCCATTGATAGGGGTGGGATTAGAGTTGACGACCTTAATGGTGCCTCTTCTCTTAGAGATTTTAAGGCCCAGCTTGCTAGCCACATCACTTGAAGCTAGAAGATGAGAAGCATCAGTATCTAGAAGGGCCTTGAAGGTCTTAGCGAAAATGGTTGTCTCGACGAACATTGGCCCTCGAGGCCTTTCATCCACCTTTACCTTGATAGCATTGAGGAGACAAAGTGAATGGAGCCTAGTTTCCTCTGGTTACTTCTCTTCTTTCCTTTGGATAAGTGTAGCGAGATTAGCCCTCTTGGGACAATCCATGGCTTTATGGGGATCTCCGCAAAAATAGCATGCTAATTTCTTCGGACGTTCGCTTCCTCCATTGTTGTTGCCGCGAAACTTCCCCTTCTCAAATGTCGGCTTAGGTGGGGATTCTTTAAATGGTTTCTCTTTTTCTCCCCCACCTTTAGTAGGCTTTTCTCTCTTGTCTTTCTGGTTTGGATAAATCTCCTATCCTCTTGAGCTCGATAGGAGACTCAGCACTTGCATGGCTTGGGCAAGGGTTTGGACCCCTCGCCTTTGTAGTTCTATCTTGGCCCAACCAGTGACGCCATCCATGAACGAGAACAGAGAGTCCTTGTCGCCCATGTCGGGGATCTCCAGCAGTAATTCTGAAATTTTTTTATATAATCACGAATAGAACATTTCTGAGTAAGGCGTCAGAGTTTACCTCGGGCCTCGTCCTCGGCATTCTCCAGATAGAATTTCCGCTTAAGATCCGCCTTGAACTCTTCCCATGTATTGATAGAACATGTGCCATTCTTCATATCTTCACATCGCCTACGCCACCACAACGTAGTGATGTCTTCAAGGTAAAGAGGCACAACTTGAATCTTAAAGGCATAATCTCGAAATCCGGCAGCATTGAAGTAGACTTTCATACTCCAAAGGAAGTAATCAATCTCCCGAGCATTCCGAGACCCCTTATAAGGCTTAGGTTTGGGCACATCTTTAGCCATAAAGGGATGTGACAACATACTCTAGTTGCTAATGCGACGTCATGTTGGTCGATCCTCTCCTTAAGCTCGGTCAGCTCTTTTAAGAGTACCTCCACGTGGTTCCGCAGAACCGCATTCTCCTCCCTCAAGAAAGTGTTCCCTTGTTGCAACATGTCGACAATGGAATTCAAGGCCGACTGCATCTCCTCCTGAAGCTCATCTCCCACAGACTCTAACTTCTCGATGCGCTCGTCGTAAGCCTTCAACTTATCCGCCACAATAAGCTCTATCTTAGCTAACCGTGCATCCAGCGTCACCATGACATCTCGGGATTTCTCCTTACGAGGCTTGGGAGCATCCTTCGGATCCACGAGTCCAATTACCTTGGAATGAAGATCAGGGCTCGACATTATCACTCCCGAATCCAAGCTCTGATACCAATTGTCACGGGCGGATTCTTTTAACCTGAAATCACTCGCGCAGCACTTAGCTCACTCTTTCCCCTTAGAAGCGAAGCTAAGTCAGCCTAACTCTCACACACACTCAAGAGAGAACACTTGAGAGAAGAAGTGGAACCGTGTATTGCTTATGCTTACTTTGTTGTCTACAAATGAGCATCCTTGACCCCTATTTATAGATAAGGGCTTGTACAATGAATTCTCTAGATTTAGAGACTTCTAGAATATCTAGAAGCTTCCATACATTCATGCCTAAATATCTTCCTCTAGAATTTTCTATGAAAATATCTCTTGATATTTACAATGTTGTTCTAGAATACTCTAAAACCCCTTAAAATATTCTAGCAACTCCACCACATAGGATAATGAGCCCAAGTGTACAAAATGGAGGGGTTCGTGACATCTGCCTGGCCAGTGTTCTAAAAACTGGTTTCATTATTCGTGCGATCCAATACTGAATAATGATTAATCGAATTAATCGGGAATTAATGATTTTTTAATATTTTAATATATTTTATTATATTTATACACAATTACATATAAATATATACAGTTAATTTTTAAAAATGCTTAAATATTATACAAGACAATATCTACCATGTGAAGTTATAAACCATGATATGATAAACAGCAAGACAATATGAATAAATAGTAAAAAAGAAGTAAAAGAACTTATTTCTTCTCATTAGTAATCCAAGATTTCAAATTTTGTAACATAAATATAAATCAAAGAACTTACCTGCAAAATAAGATAAATAAAAAATTAGTCAATTTATCAATAAAAATAATGAGCTTTAAAGAATGATTGAGAAATTGCTAAATAAGTTAATTTAAAAATAATCAAAACTAATAAAACATAAGTATCACTTTATGCAAAATATATAATAATAAAAATATCATAATTCATCTGCTATTTAATAAATAACAGTTCATCTACTATGTAATAAAAGATAGTTATCAAATCATCAACGTCACAACATGAACTACTTAGCGATCCAACATACTCAAAGCGATAAGTTTTTCAAATAAAAAATATATGAAATACCTAAATGATTAATCGGGGATTAATCGTTTTAGACCCGATTAATCGCCAGAACGCATAATCAGAGCACTTAATGTAATATTGAGCGGGCTGCCAACAAATATGATTAATCGGCAGATTAATCTGATTTTTAGAACATTATGCCTGGCTTCGCTCCGAGTTTATCTTTGGAGTTGCGGGTTTGACATCGGTATCCTCCTTGTCTTGGTGGCTTCGGTCTGCAGTTCGAGGCGGGATCTCCTTAGCTGGCGTCTTCCTTGAAGCTCTGGGTATCATTGCCCTCCCAGCAATGGCGGAATGTTTGTTTAAGAGTTATCTCTTAGACACTGTTGGGGATGCGACAAAGAGCGTATCTGTTTTTTTGCTCTCAAGAAAACACATACGTGTAATAGATCTTGTTGTATTTTTGTTGTTAAATGTGACCATGCTTGTACGTGAATGGATATAATCGAAAAAGCTTTATGATAAGCAGCAGTGAATTGAAATGAAAGTATTCTTTGGATCTTGCTTGTTTATTTGTTTGTTTTTTCTGATTGTCTTTTGTTGGATGTCTGCTTGGAGAGCTGCTTTGGCTCTGAGACGCTTGAAATGGATTGGTGTGTAGTTCCCGAGTGGAGTTTGTCCCACAGTGGTACCTGCAACACTTACCTGAGCGGAGAAAATCCCTGCCACGGAGTCACGTTGTCGTGGTAGCCTTCAGGGTAGGACCCGATATAGGTTGTTGACTCGCTCGGCTAGCCATGAGCTGAGCTCCGAGCAGTCATTGTGGGTGAGTTTCTATCTTTCAGGAAACTTCCCGAGGTAGCCGTCAGGGTAGGACCCAGTATAGGCTGTTGACTCGCTCAGGTAACCATGGGCTGCGGTCCGAGCAGTTATCGTGGGCGAACCTCCATCTTTCAGGAGACTCCCCGAGATTTACCGTCAGGGTAGGATCAAATATAGACTGTTGATCGCTCGGGTAGCCATGGGTTGAGCTTCCAGCAGTCATTGTGGGCGAGCTTTCATTTTTCAGGAGACTTCCCGAGGGTAGCCGTCAGGGTATGATTTAATATAGACTGTTGGCTCGCTCGGGTGGCCGTCAGGGTGAAGACCCGATATAGGCTGACACAGAGGAGTCATTGTGGTGGGCGAGTCTCTATCTTTCAGGACCCGAGAATAGCCGGCAGGATAGGACCCAATATAGGTTAATTCACTCGGGTGGCCATCAAGGTGAAGACCTGATATAAGCTGATACCGAGCTGTCATTGTGGGCGAGTCTCCATCTTTTAAGAGACTCCCTGAGGGTTAGTCGTCAGGGTAAGACTCGTATAGGCTGTTGGCTAGTTCGGGTAGCCTTCAGGGTCTCGAGAAGTAGTTATCATACTCGGAGAAGGTACAAAACCTCAAATGAGGGAACTTGCATAATTTTTCATTAGATGTTATATGGTTTTATACACATTATCGTTTCAAGTGAAAAAAGTTCCATTGCTTCTTGAGGTTCTTCCCGTCTTGATCAGCCAAGATGTATGATCCTTTGCCTCTCTGAACGATGATGATGTGGGGACCCTCTCAGTTGAGCCAAAGCTTCCCTTGATCCTTCTGTCGTGTAGTCTGAATAACACGCTTCAGGACTAAGTTTTCAATTTGAAATCGCGTAGCTTCACCTTCTTCTGGTGTGCGGCTCGGATCTGCTGTTGGTATGCAGTGCTTGCTGCTGCTTTTCTTCCGACTGATCCAGGTTCAGGCGGAGTTGTGCATCATTTTGATCTCGATCAACCCCTTCTATGCGGAGTGTCGGCATGCTTATATCGACTAGGATGATCGTTTTCACCCATATGCCAATGAGAACAGTGGTTCGCTCGCCGGGACGCACTTGGTGGTCCTGTAGGCCCAAAGCACCATGGGGAGTTTCTCAGCCTATTTGCTCTTTCCTCTATTCAGGCTTTTGCGCTGGCTGTCGAGGATAATGTGATTGCTGATCTCGACCCGACCATTACTTTGAGGATAGTAGGAAGTAGAGAATCGGTGGGCGATCTTATACTTAGAGCAAAAGTTGGCCACTTGCTTGCTGGCAAAATTTTTTCCGTTGTCAGAAATAATGGTGTGGGGAGCCCGAAGCGACACACGATGTAAGGAACTTGATAATCTGTTGACCAATAACTTCGGAGAGTGGCACCGCTTCGACCCATTTGGTGAAGTGGTCAGTGGCTACTAACAAGAACCACAACTGAGTTACGCTCGGGGGAGTGGACGAACCACGTCCAACCCTTATTGAAGGGCTAAGGACTTCGCAAAGTGTGGGGGTTGGTACTCGGTCTGTTTGATGCTGGCGCGAATCTCTGACACTCCGAGCATTTCTTCACGTAATCCTTGGCATACAAATTGGGCTAGTAATACCCTTGATTGATGACCTTATGGGCGAGAGAGCGACCTCCCGAATGTTTCCCACAGTCATAATCATGGATTTCCTGCATAACTCTTTGAGTTTCGTCTGGTCCGAGATACCTCAGGTAGGGGTCGCATGAAGCTTGGAGTAAGACTTTTTATTTAAGACATCTCCGAGGAGAATGTATCTAGTGGCCAAATGCAGGAGCTTTTGTGCTTTCGCTTTGTCGTCAAGGAGGGACCCATCCTTCAGGTAGGCAATGATAGGATCTCTTCATCCTCACGAGGTATCAAGGCGAAAGACCTCTCCGATTGGTCTGAGCTCGGTTAGTCATATAGGGTATAAATTATAAAGGGCTAAAAGAAAAAAAATTTGGGCCCCCAAACTTTGGGCCCTGGGCT
>JAVJIF010006151.1:0-75000 GCA_038442645.1 Agave tequilana
CTTGTTTTGATTCTATCTATTCATGAAAACCAAGATCAGTTAAACTAAAAACTGAAAACCAAACATGAAACTTAAACAAGTGTGTGTGTGTGTGTCATGAACTTGAGCATATCACACTATCTAATCTTTACAAATGGATCTAAACAATAAACTAAATAATGTACCAAGTCTTCTTGTAGAGCGCCATCTCCAAGTCGACTCGATCCAAACATAATCCACTGAGCTTGACTCCAAATGATGCTAGATATGAACTTGACGCTCGGGCTCTTAAATCACCATGTGAAAGCTTCAAACCCTTTGTTGAAGCTAATCACCTACTAATAACTTGGTTAAATATCTGAAAAAAATATCACAAAATTATTAGTAAACTATAACTACATGAGTTAATCATCATCAAACCTAGAGTGGAAGGCCTCTGGGCCAACAAGCTTGACTCCAACTCATTCCTGTGGGGCACCCAAGAGCTTTGTACAAGTGAATTAAAGGATAAACTTAATGCTTTTAATGATGCCTATATCTTGTTATTAAACAAAAGTGGAGAGTAGATTACTCTTAATAGGACGATCACCTACGTGAGTATAAAACTGGGTCAGCTCTTTGAAAATCTCTATGAAGGTTGTGATTTCCTAAAGATACTCTCTAAAACAAAGTGTCGAGTCAAAATGGACATAACCTAGAACCAAAATTGATTTTGAAAACTACTGTGTGAAGCTTGTTGACTTGGCATACACAAACGGCTAACAGTTCAAACTAAGTTCACTGATTAGCTAGGAAGTCTGATAAAGCTTCGCTATAGAAGATTCAAGACCTAGTTCACCTATACGGATGCAGTTTCTTTTCTAAAGTACCTTCCCTATAGAGTCAGTCTCTTGTGTGTCAATTCCGTGAATCTCAATTCATGTGGGGAATTGTTGGGAAAATAAAAAATTAAAAGTGAATCTTTGAGTTGAATTAAGGTGAGATCCATTGATAGAATCAACCGAATAATGGTTGGAGTGTGTTCTTCTTCCATTGGGGATGAACGCAATATATTCACATGCTCAATTCCGTTTTTTAAATTGAATGAGATATTCAAGTCTAAGGTTAACCTAATTCAAAGCTAAAGGGGACTAAAAGGTTGTTCAAACATTTAGTCTCACATTGGATATAGGGTGGACATTTGAAAAGTTTAAATAGAGGAAACTGGGATCAAAGGGTGTGCCCTTTCGGTATTTGTGTAACACCCTGATTTGTAAAATCATGATTTAGTATTCTAATCTATGTTTTCCATTGATTTGCAAAGGGCAAAACTTACAAAAAGGTTGAGGATCTAAATTACAAGTATTCTAAAAAAAGAATTACAAGTAGATCTCCTCCGAGATTCTGGAGAAGTGTGCTGATAGAAGTCTGGTCAGCGCGCGACCACTTTGTCCCTTTGACGATGCGATCGATAGGATTCCCTTCTCGCCTGGTTCGGGGAATCGGAGAACAGAAGTTGGTAGAACCCTCTTATTCCTTCTCAAAAACCGCCTCCACTTAGGAATTCCTTCTCGCCTGGTTCCGGAGATTCCTTGAGAAGAAGGTATTAGCGTATCAGCACCCTGATTAGAGAAGCAGTTCTCTAATGTCTTTGAATTATTGGGAAGCACGAGAATAGCCTCTCTCTGTTTTTCAGCCTTTCGCCTCTTGCGTGCGCTCTGTGTCTCTTCTCGTCTTGGAGTCTTGTGCGGTCCACCTGGTCTCTTTTTCCTTGTGCCCCCTGGTGGCTATTTATAGGGAGAGCAGGGGTATAATTGTCCCTTGAAAATATGGAAACAGATTGAGTCAAATCTGTTTAAATCCGGAAAGTAGCCTTACTGCGAGGCTAGAATCAGCTTCCGCGAAGCTAGAGTAGCAGGTAGATCAGTCTCCTGATTTGTTTTGATCCATTCCATATAATTGGAAGATCTCCCTGATCCTCTTACTTGTTTTAAGAGAGTCAAGAGATCATGGCAAGAAACTGTCAAATTTGATCTCAGATTTGATCTTAATTGGATTGATCTTGATCCTGAATAGATTTGATCTCATCTGGAGATTTAATTGGTCAAGGTTGACCATGACAGACCCGCAGCGGAGCTGCCCGCGTTGAGCTCGCAGCGGAGCTGGAGGGCGTCTGGCGAAGTCAGAAGAAAGCTTTTCAGCGGAGCTAGATAACGTCTGTGGCAAAGCTACTCGAACATCCTTTTGCGCTGTTGCGCAGTCTTCGAGCGAAGCTAACTCTCTGCGGAGTTAACTGAGTACTTCAGGCGAAGCTGTAACTTGCTTCCTGACGGGGCTTTGAGCGGCTCCAAGGCGAAGTTGGGCAATCTTAGCCTCTTAGGTGAGGCTCTCCCCTTGGGCTCATGCGATGCTAAGTGTTTAGACCTGCTGAGGTCTGTTCAAAGACAATATGGGCTCACTGTCTGCTTCACTGGATCAGTAAAGTCCAAGTTGCTGCTTTGTCCCTCGGAGATGGGTGAAAACTGGTCGTCAGCTTGTCTGTCACTTGTCTTTTGTAAATGTCAACAAGTTTAGACATTGTTCAGGCCAGTAAGAATCTTGTCTTTTTTAAAGTGTCAACAAGACCCCTTTAAAGTTTTCGAAAGTATGCAATGGATGACTCAGACTTTGAAATACTTTGAATTGCTTTGATCGGTGGTATGTGAAGTACGACGTCGCCATGGTGGTTGAGTTCAGCTTCGCTTTTAATCCTGCTTTGGGATAAATTCACCGAATAATAATGTAGATTCGCGATTCTGAGTAGCTTCGCGTTTGGGGTAGCTCCGCATCTGGGTAGCTCTGCATCTGGGTAGCTCCACGTCCGAGCCTCCCGGAGTAGATTCGCTTTAAATTGGTGTTGGAACGTCGTTCCTTTTCCCGAGGCGAACAGCCTTTTGGCTATTACGAGAAGGATTATTTCCTTTCCCGAAGTTGAAATAAATAACTTCTCTTTCATTAACGAGGGAGATCATTCCCCCTACGCGTATTTCCAAGGGAGACTATTCCCTTTCTCAAGGCTCAGTAAATGCTTAAATCCGCTCGCGCTTCTATGCTTGAAGCAGCAGCGGTGCGCTCAGGCCATGAGGCCTATAAATAGGACACTTGAGGTCCTATGCAGAGAAGCAGTCTGTTCATGACTTCTCTTGGTTGTGAACTAGTGGGGGGTGCCTACTGTGGTCATTTACCGGCCAAGAACTGGTGAGTCTGGTCATTTAGAGACTTTACCAATGAACTAATATCTTAAATTAGCTTTAACAGCTGCCTTAGGGATTGTTTTCCCTTGTTCTTCATTTTGCATCTGACTGATCTGCAGAGAAGGATTCAACCCTGTTTCCAGCTTCCTGGCGAAGTTATCATTTTTACTTGATCTAAGAAAGATCATTGCGTGCTTGCCTGCTAAGTTCGCCACATAGGCAAGAATTAGGACTTAGTCTCTTCAAAGTTGAGCCACTCTTGCCATATAGGTGGGTCTAAGACTGCGTCCCTCAGGATCAGTCTGGTTTAGCCATATAGGCGAGGCTAGGATTTGACTTATGCTGAGCTAGCCCATCATCACTGTACAAGCGAGGCTATCTTCTGCTTAACTGAAACTGAAATCCATTGTTAAACTGCAACTGAATCGGATATAAATTGCTTGGCCCCAAAGAATTTGACTTAGCATTTCACTTTTGCAGCTTTTCCTTTGACTTACTGCTAACTTTTTTCCAGTTTGCATTGCAGTGAGCTATGCTCGCCATTCTTTTGTTTTGATGAAGAGACCAGAAAATTGCCTCTTTCTTTTCTAGTTGAAACTTCAAATCCTAAGCAGGAGGAACAAACTGGGGCAGCTGATGCGTTTTTCCAGAAGAGGTTGGCAGTCGCTTATCCGAGATGATCCACTTCGAGGCGAGGCTGGTAGTCGCTTATCCGAGATGATCCACTTCGGGAAAGCGGACGTCACCTGTAAGATCTCGGATCCTTCTTTTGCCAATTTTCATCAAAGAAGATCCAGCCTTCTGGTGGCAATCGGTCCTTCGCCAATTTTCATCAAAGAAGATCCAGCTCCTTGATGGCAAAATCTGCCATTATGAGAAGGATTACAGCCTTATGCAGGAGGAAGACCTTTCGTGTCCAGTTTGTTAGGCTTGGGAAGTAGATAGGACCACTTGTATACCTTTTGAGCAAATGATTCTGTTGTACGAAACACAACCTTGATGTAGTATTATCAATGTACCTTCCCTTTTAAATCAATAAAAGTTCAGTTTCTGCTTATCTAATTTGCTTCTTTCTTCTTTTCCATTTGAAGTGGACCGACGGAGCTAAACTTCATGCGAAGTTAAGACAGGATCCCATCTGAACCAGGAACGAGTTTCCAGCAAAGCTAGCATGAATTATCTGCGAACTGTGTTTTTAACGGAGCTAAGGCATGTTTTTTCGGCGAAGTTATTCATGCGTCGCGCGAAGTCAGCACTAGACTTACAGCGGAGTTAGCCCTTAGTGGGGCTGAATCAGCGCTTCTCGGGAGGCGCTTTAGGCACCGTTTCAAATTAATTGAAACAACAGCCTGTGCTCTTTTCGAGGTGTCGTTTAGGCAATCATCAGCCTATAAAAGCCTGATCGGGCTTTGAAAGAGAAGACACTTCTCTTTGAATTTTCAGAGAACTTCTCTCTTCTTCCTCTTCTTCTTCGTTCAAGAATTCAAGAACCTTTTCAGTTCTTCAATGGCTCCCAAGAGACGAGCAGGAAATAGGTCCCCAACCTCTACGACGGAGGGTCCTTCTCCTCCTCCGGTCATCGAACGACCGATCGCCGGTAGGGATCTTTTCCCTTTTGATTAGAGATTTTCATCTCTCTCTTAAGCCGATTTCTGGCTATCTTTCGATGAGCCCAGGACGATCAATCATGATCTCGTGATCTTAGGGAGTTCAATTCCCTGAATTTCCCTTGTTTTCTTGACTGAGAATATTAGAACCGAAGGGTCCCTTCTTCAAGCTTCTAGGCGAAGCTATCCCTTAGGCGGTTCACATCCTGTTGAATGACATGGATGCGAAGTTTTGGAAGTGTTTGGAGACTGAAAGGACCTTAATGCCCTTAAAATAGTCTTTAGGCAATAATACCCTTCTGACGAAGTTAGCCCCTGGGGCTTTGTCGCATTCTGTTGTTCGAGGCTAAGCTTCCAGAGCGAATCTAACACTTTGACATTTTCCTGCATCCTGCTTCATGTGGAGTGTGGAGTTACGCTGCAACTGCGAAGCTAAGCTTCGGGGCGAAGCTATCATTAGGCCAGCTTCGCTCGGAGAGCGAGGCTATGCCTTAACAAAGTTGCATTCTTGCTTTTAGCCTTTGTTTGGCTGATGAACTAATCATAGTTTTTCTTTGTTCTTGCAGTGCACTACACTCCTGGTCCTCTGAACAGTCTCTTTGGCACAGCCAGGGGCTAGATGGCAACGTCAGCCTGCAGTTTCAAAGGCAAGCTTCACTGTTCAGCGAGCGAAGCTCTCCTGCTCGGGATACACTTATTCATGGTAGGGATCAACGCACCATGAGGAGCATCTTAACTACTGCTCCCCTTGAAGATTCTAACTGAAGAATCTATTGGAAGCCTGGCTTCATATTCGGCGATGCAGCGCCAGACCATGATCGCCAGCTGCTAGCCGGAGAGGGGCAGTGGATTTTCAAATTAGATGGTGAGAAGTTCTATCTCCCATCTAGCAAGCAGCATTTTCCCTTGTCCTTCTTTCAATGCGTGAGGAGGGCTCGGAAGATGCAGTGGCAAGTGAGTTAGACTACTGAATCCGTTCACGTAGGGAAGTTGATAATTCCCTCACCTGGTTACACAAGAGCAGGGCCTCCTCGCTGCATAATGGGTCTCCACCCTGGGAATGTACTCCCAGACATCCCAGTGGAGAAATCCTGCGGTGGCTCAGACTTTTGGAAATCAATTCTTTAAGGTTCGTGGCAACTATCCAGCCACTAATTTTAGGACTCCAGGGGGATTCACCCTCCCAAGGCATAGTGGAGGGACTTGACCCTATATGTCCTTGCTCATTTTGAGGAGGATCTAGAGAGGTTAGGGTTTTATGAGGCCGTCAGGGCGACCTGTTATGGCATTTAGATGAGTGTAGCGAACTTCTACGCCATCTTTGAGTTATACTGCCCGGCTACAGGGACCTTCTTTACCCCTATTGGCGAATTGGGTATGGCTCTGCACGAGATGTGGGAAGTCTCTGCTCTGCCTTTAGGGTCTTTTTCATATGAAGAATATTTCCCGTGCGAGGCAGAAATGGCACTTCTGGAGAAGCAGGAGCCCGCCTTGTTTGAGACTTACCGGGAGTTGATGTGCCACCTGTACATTTGCTCCAGCATGCATGGGAGTCATAAGGGGCTTCATGCAGTTTGAAGAGCTGGGAAATTATTTGTTTCCTGACATGGAAAATACTCCTGAAGCGGCTCATTGTGGAGCTGTTGATGAAGATCTTTCGTCAGATGCAAGAGCATTCTCAGGGGATCTAATTCTGAAAGAAGATGACGGCCCCTATGAGAAAGGCGATATTCTTCGGAGTTTCCACCACCACCAGGCTCGTCGACCGATGTCCCGGAAGGCACTTCTGGCTGGTTTCTTGACGGTCTGATTGAAGTGATGTGTAGTGCCATCTTCATCGGGCGATGTCATTCATCTGACTGTCTTGTTGACTGCTGTTCGTCTAGTCCATGGTTGTTCCCTTGGACTTCTTCCAGCCATGGTGTGCTGTATTCAGAGAGGCCTTCGTACACTGACGGAGGCTTTCTGTAGGCCACCAACGACGAAGCGGGGAAGGGGACCATTTTGCCCTGCGACGGTCCAAACCCCATAATAGGCCTGCCATATACTTATTTGATGGCGTGGTTCACCCTTCACTGTCCTTCCAAGCCGAAGAGGAACCCCCGAAAGGTGTTCGAACGCGCTTCTCTCTCCGCCGATTCGAGGGATGTTCATGGTCGAAGACTTACGTGGCTGCGGTCCGTAAGCTGCTGTGTCGTCATGACATCTATAGCCTTTTCCGCTGCTTCCCCTATATTTGAGATGCGGGCTATGCTGAAGAATTTAAGGATGTGGGAGAAGGGCAGACGTCATTGAGTCGAGGAGTCTTCGAATCGCTGGTTAGCATCCGGCCATCACACTTGTTGTATAAAAGCGGAGACACCTGTTACCTGGAGCCCTATGTTCCGAGTCGGTTTGCCCGTCAGTTTGGATATGACCAACTGTACGTAGGTAATCCGAACAGCAGCCTGGCCTTCATGGGGAGCCTCATTGATGGAGCCCGTGCCTGGCGGTTCTTCATTGCTGGTTGTACTGAGGCGCGGCTGTGCATGCCACTAGGACTCCAAACCTTCTGATGACCCGGGATTCTGCCAGTGGTATAGAACCTCAAACTCCACACCCACTAGATTTTCTATTAATTCCTCTGATGTGAAGTTAATTTCTCAGCCGCTGAAGTGGAAGGTCTCTGAGAAAAATGAGGATAAAGGGTCCGCGTCCCAGGCCTCGGGGAATTCATTGTCGTTGACGACAGCGAAGTCTCGGATGCAGGAAGTCCTCGCTTCGAAGCGGATATGGGTGCTGAGCTCCAACAGCTGCTTCTGGCAGGGTAGGCACGGACCCCTAGAACATGTTGATGTGGAAGAAGTGGAGGAAGAAGATCCTGACGTCCCCCTCAAGCGAAAGCGGGAAGGTGGATCTCGTAGGAAGAGGGTAGTGAAGAAGCCTCGTCGCTACGCTCCTACGGTTGTTGCAGAGGGCGAATTATCCGCAGTACCTCTCCTCCTGCCCCTTTAGTAACTAAATTGTCGGTTCCTAAACCGACTACTGGTAAAGCCACTCCGGATCCGGGTAAATCAGCAGCTTCGTTCTTGTAATATACTTCTTATGCGTTCCATATAGCTCATTGTTTGCTTTATGATTCAGGAACTGAGGCGGTGAAAAGCCCGAGATCTGAAGCTGTCGGAGAACAAGGGGAGCATTATGATCCCTTGTTTACTTATAAGGAGGGCGATGAGGCTGGCTACTTTGTCGTCTCAGGAGAGTCCGGAGATGATGCGGCTGATGTAGGTCCTTCGGGCGCTGGGACTTCAAAAGGAAGTCCCGAAGCTTCTAACTCCTTTGGGTGGACCACGGAGGGTTCGGCAAGTGAAGGTAGGCCGGCCATTCGTGTTGATTCCGCTAAAGATTTTTTCAATGGAGCCCGCAGGGACTGATGCAGCCGTCAAGACGATTGAGGCGACATCATCTTTTGGTACTGTTTTGACCTTTTAACTCTTGCTATTTGTTATGCCTTGCCTAAATAAAGTCTTGTTGCAGGTGTTCCGCTTCTTGGTGCATCGACTTCAAGAGAGCCAACCAATCTTCCTGAGGGAACCAGGGGTGAAGTAAGTACTTCGACCGCGGCGGATGCTGCTGAGTTGGATGCTTTGTATGGCGACTGCCCTCTTATCAGCCTGAATCAGCCAGAGGAACTGAAATTGAGGGGACGGTAGTAATGGAACCAATCTTACTTCTGAAAATCACCTAGATGGGGGTGAATAGGTGATTATGCTAATCTAATGAACTTAATGCGGAATTTAAAAACTAATTGCAATTGACAAGAGATGCACACTAAAAAGCCAAGCAAATAATTAAGAATGAACAATATGAATAGATGCAAGGCACAAGGTAAGAGAGAGAGTAAGAGCCAAGGGATCAAGCGCATACAACAAGATATGTTTCGAGGTTCGAGCACCCAGCTCTACATCCCCGCCTTCACCCAGAAGGATTTTAAGTCCACTAGCTTGTCCACAAAGGACTCCCACAAAGGGAACCTCCACCGAGGATTTGGGGCAATAACAATTACAAGGAGTACCCAACTCCTCTCCTTACAAACACGACCTCCTCAATGAGGCAAAGCACCAAGCCAACAAACAATCACCTCACAACTTGAGGGATTAGCACAAAGCTTACACAAGGATCACCTCACCACTTGAGGGATACAACCCAAATGCACAACCTCCTCAACACAATGAGGGAAAGGCACAATGCCAAGCAAAGATTGGGTTTACAACTTGGTGATCAAAAGACCACAAACAATCTCTTTTCCCACACAAAGATCCTATAGAATAAGATAGTAGATGTAGCTCAAGTGTGAAGAAAACAAAGGAATGGAAATCAAAAACTCAAAGAAAATCTTTGGGAAAAACTAGAAACCAAGATGAAGAAGTTGAATCAAAATCTTTTCCCAAAAACCCTTTCTTGATTTTCCAAACCCTAACAAAAACATCAAATAGATTGATCAATTAAAAGCCCAAAAATTTCTCTTGATTGCTGTGAAAACACTAGAGAAAGCTCAGAAAATTCGCCCAAAATTCTTATGGAAAACTGGCCACTAATAGGGTATTTATAGCCCATTAGAAATATAGCCGTTGGCAGCAGAAACTGCCAAAAATGACCTACCGGTCGACCGGTCGGTCTACCGTCCAACGGTCACATTTTGACCGTTGGCAGCAACCGGTCGACCGTGCAGTCGACCGTCCCCAGAACCAGAGAGCAACGGCTCTCTGGGCGGTCGACCGTCCGGTCGACCGAAACAAAAGAGAGCAACCTGCTCTCAGTCGGTCGACCGTGGCGGTCGACCGGCTAAAGGGGCGGACAGCGTGCACGTATCCGTGCACGTCAGTCGACCACTACGGTCGACCGGCTACATGGTCCGGTCGACCGTCCGGTCGACCGACCTAGCCTGGCAGCAGCTGTTCTGGTGAGAAAAACATGTAATTTTTAATCCTAAAAATTCTCATAAATCTTCTAAAAATACACAAAAATAGTTTTATCATTTTATTTTGAAATATAAACTTGTGATAAAAATTTTATCACAAATAACAAACATTTTGAAATATTTTTGTGTCTTATCATTTTTACCAAAATCCAAAACTGGTATTTTCTAAAACTTAGATTTTTGAATAGAAAATATATTTTGTCCAAAACTCATCCAAATACAAAAACATGATATTAAACAACATTTAGGCATGATGTATATGGATATTATCCTATATACATGAAACATATATATATCCATGTTTTTGACTTTAATTCCAAAAATATGTTTTGTTAAAAATACCAAACATAAAACACATGAATAAGTGAGTCAAAACTAAGTTTGTCTAGGAAGTTAAGCATGCATGTATATAGAATAAATCTACTATACATAAAACCATGTAAACTTGTTTTGATCTATCTATTCATGAAACCAAGATCGGTTAAACCAAAAACGAAAAAACCGAAAACCAATATTCAAACATGAAACGTGTGTGTTGTGAACTTGAGCATATCATATTATTCTAATCTTTACAATTTGGATCTAAACACAAAACTAAACTAGGTACCGATGTCTTCTTGTAGAGCGCAATCTCCAAGCCGACTCGATCCAAACTCTTTGATCCACCGAGCAAGTGCTATATATGATCTTTGACGCTCGGGCTCTTGAATCAACATGTGAAAGCTTCCAAATCATCTTGTTGAAGCTAATCACCTACTAATAACTTGATTAATGATCTGAAACTAAAATCACAAGATTATTAGTACACATAACTACATGAGTTAATCATCATCAAAACTAGAGTGGAAGGCCTTTGGGCCAACAATCTCCCCCTTTTTGATGATGACAAAACTCATGGAGTTATATATGCATGGATCAAAGTTAAGCTTCAAAGAAGCTCCCCCTTAACTCATGCATAAAACAAATAAACATAAATGTGCAATGAATGACAATGCAAAAAACAAAAAAGGTCTAAATACCCAATGAAATGTTCAAAAACAAAACATGCTCTAGATACTAAACATATGAAATGCATCATTGCATAAAACGTGCTCTTGATAACAATAAACTCTTGATACCAATAAACTCTTGATACCAATAAAAACATGTTCTTAATAATGCTCTTGATACTAATTAAACAATTAAACTCTAATTAAACAATTAAATGACAAACCAATAATTTAAACAAAACATGCATATAAAACATGCATATAAACTCAAATACTTCTCCCCCTTTTTGTCAATCATCAACAAAGGGGTCCAAGTAAAAACAAAACATTCTTCTCCCCCTTTTTGTTCGAAACAAAGAAACAATAAAGGGTTTAAAAGCAATAAAACAATTTCTCCCCTTTTTGTCTAAAACACAAATTATGTAAATAAGGGGTGACAATCAATTAAGATATCAATTAAAAAAATTGTCAAAGTAGAGCATCTTGATACCAATTTAAAGAAACATAAAAACATTGATACCAATTGAAATTAAACATAACAAATTTTGAATTTCTAAACAAGGATTTTGATACCAATTGTAAATATTTTTCATTTTGAACATATGATACCAAATTGAAATTTTCAATCATAAAGTATGGGAGTGGAAATCAAATACCAATTGAAAGATGAAATGTAAGTTTTCTCCCTCTTTATGAATTTCCAAATAAAATAATGAATAAGCTTGTATATAGATACCAATTGAAAACTAGTCAATCAAAACAAGATAGTCATTATAAAACAAGCTTTATCATGATCAAATTTGTGCTCTAAGATATATGAATATAATAAGCACAAATAAAACATATATATATATATATATATATATATATATATATATATATATATATATAGAATATATATATATATATATATATATATATATATGAAAAGATACCATTGAAATTGATACTCTTTGAAGTGCAAGCATACATATAAAAAATATATATGAGTATACAAAAATGTCAATATTGATACCAATTGAAAGAATTTCAATGATACCAATTGAAACAACAATAATATCAAATGTATATCTCATATTACCTAGCCTCCCACTCATGTTCAAGTTTAAAATGATTTTCACTATAAGGTATACATGAGCATGATCTCCCATCCAACCACCCTTAGATGGTAGGGGTTTTCAAAATTAGGTTTGAAAATAAGGTTTGTTTGAAAACTCTACCATATGAAGAATACCGTAACTAGTTATATGAAAAATTTGTAAACTAGTACGAAATCCTTTAAGTAAGAATAAAACAAAATTATTTTTCATGAAACACATGTAAATCACATGATCACTAAACACTCAAAGTCTATAAAGCCCGTATCATAGTCTCATGAAAACAAATCATGAGTAAACTAATAAAGTGAGTGTACAAGAATGATATGACACATATCAACATGAAAATATTCAATTAAGCTCAATTTAAATTCCTTAAACATGAAACATGAAAATCTAAAATTTTCAATAAAACTAATTTATACTTCAATTGAAAATCACCTAAAAACATAAAATCATCAAAACGATTTAAACTTCAAGGCATATGTATGTTTTGACAACACAAAAGTATACATACATATCCCTAAACACAATTTGAGTCCATAATAAAGATTTGCATGAAAAGCAAATGACTCAAGGGGTATACATGTATATCTTAAAGTTTGGCAAAATAAACATATACATGAAGTGAAAACACATGATCTTAAAAAACATATCCAAAATGGGAATATAGGTTAGAATGCATGAATCATCAAAACTAGACTATACTAGAACATCTAATGGGTACAAATAAGCATCCAAGCACAAACATATATAAAGATTTATTTGTGGCCCACTACATATACAAGTATAAATACTAGTCTTAATGAAAACTAACATTTAAACAAGTAATCAAATCATTAAGCACGAAACAAGACATAAATCAACATGAAAATCATAAACATGATCATTATGTAAATTCACATGTTATTAGAGTTATTATGCATATCATAGCTCTAATAATCATGGCATATAACATCTTAATCAAAACATTAAGCATTGAAGAAAATCATAAACATGATCATTATGTACATGCACATGCATTAGATCTAGGACATACATATTAGTTTAAAAACAAGGTGAGAACACAAAGATAGGTCCATGGGTGTCTCAAGTAGCTAAACATGTATATCACTAATCTAAATCACATGGCATAATCATAATGAACAATGAAACATGACATGCTATAAAATGATGAACATGAAAAGCATGCAAATGTAAACGGGAGTTAGAGATCGATACCAAAACCGATGAGGGCACCTCTCTAGTTCTCCAAACCAATGGTGGTCCTCTCCCACCAAACTTCCCTTACGTGATGCGAGAGCCCACACCTACATCAAAAATTTTAGGGGTGGTCTTTGGTACCCATTTTCTTTTAGGTCCATAGGGGTTAGTATCTCTCCTAACCCAATCAAGATTATTTGCTAAATTTTCAATGTGTAAACGATCATAGCAAAATCTAGTAAGGTGGCCTTTTCGACCACAATGTGTACATGTGTACACATGGGCATACATGTGATGGTGGTGACCGTGGAAGCATGTGTATGCCGTAGAGGGTGTGCATGCAAGGATGAGCTTGTTTCTTGCGAACCAAGGATTTCAAGCGTATGTGATTCAAAGCACATTGGCTCAAAGTGGAACCCAAACAATCAACACTTTTCTTTAAAACATTTATATCATTTTCAATACTTAAAGATAAAGTGGAGCATGCAATAGATGTGCTAGGTGAATCTACACTAGCATGGCAAACATGAGAATCTATATCAATTTTTAAGGATTCATTTTTCTTCAAAACCAAATCCAATTCTTTTGTAATGAAATCAATTTCATTTTTCAAAACAAGATTATCTTTTAAAACAAAATCCAATTTGAAGATAAAACCTCATTGTTTTTCACAACATCATTACAATCGTTTTTGCTTTTTAAAACATCAATCTCTTTTAGGGCAAGGTCTAGTTGAGATCTTAGTGAGTCACGTTCACTAGTAATCTCTTCCTTCTCTTGCAAAACCGATTCAAAGTTGAGCACAAATCCTTCATTCTTCTTTTAATTCAAAATGTTTCTTTTTCAAAAGGTCATGTTTTTCCACAAAATTTTCAAGTTTAGAGGCAAATTCTACATTTAAATTTTGAACTTCAAAACACCCATAGCAATATGAACTAGAGCTACATCTAGTTGAGAATCCGATTGTACCTCAAGGGAGTCTTTCCCTTGGACCATGAGGTAATGCTCATCGGACTTGTCTCTCCTAGATCTCCTCAACTTGTTGATAATCCTTGGTAGCTCGGGAGAAGTCAATATGCTCCAAACTGAAAAAGCCGAATCATAATGATCAAACACATGTAAAAGATCTTCATTAAGAGATGCTCTAAGTGTTTTAAGTGCTAATGCATTTGCCTTTTTATGCTTGCTATGATTTGGGTAGGATTCATTAGTAGTGGCTTGATAAACTTGATGTCCTAGGGTTTTCAAATGACTACTCATATTGGCCTTCCAAACATCAAGTCTAAAAAAGTCAAACATAGGAGGGCTATCCATGAGTGCAAACTAAATGTGTGCAAATGAAAATGCAAATGAAGATTAGCAAACCAAGATCTCACTCCTAGGTGGTTAACCTAAATATCAGGAGCGGAGGCTCTGATACCAATTGAAAATCACCTAGAGGGGGATGAATAGGTGATTATGCTAATCTAATGAACTTAATGCGGAATTTAAAAACTAATTGCAATTGACAAGAGATGCACACTAAAACAAGCAAGCAAATAATTAAGAATGAACAATATGAATAGATGCAAGGCACAAGGTAAAGAGAGAGAGTAAGAGCCAAGGATCAAGCGCAAACAACAAGATATGTTTCGAGGTTCGAGCACCCAGCTCTACATCCCCGCCTTCTCCCAGAAGGATTTTAAGTCCACTAGCTTGTCCACAAAGGAACCTCCATCGAGGATTTGGGGCAATAACAATTACAAGGAGTACCCAACTCCTCTCCTTACAAACACGACCTCCTCCTTGAGGCAAAGCACCAAGCCAACAAACAATCACCTTACAACTTGAGGGATTAGCACAAAGCTTACACAAGGATCACCTCACCACTTGAGGGATACAACCCAAATGCACAACCTCCTCAACACAATGAGGGAAAGACACAAAGCCAAGCAAAGATTGGGTTTACAACTTGGTGATCAAAAGACCACAAACAATCTCTTTTCCCACACAAAGATCATATAGAATAAGATAGTAGATGTAGCTCAAGTGTGGAGAAAACCAAAGGAATGGAAATCAAAAACTCAAAGAAAATCTTTGGGAAAAACTAGAAACCAAGATGAAGAAGTTGAATCAAAATCTTTTCCCAAAACCCTTTCTTGATTTTCCAAACCCTAACAAAAACACCAAATAGATTGATCAACTAAAAGCCCAAAAACTTCTTTTGATTGCTGTGAAAACACTAGAGAAAGCTCAGAAAATTCGTCCAAAAATTCTTATGGAAACTGGCCACTAATGGGGTATTTATAGCCCATTAGAAATATAGTCGTTGGCAGCAGAAACTATCAAAAATGACCTACCGGTCGACCGGTTGGTCGACCGTCCAACGGTCACATTTTGACCGTTGGCAGCAACCGGTCGACCGTGCGGTCGACCGTCCCCAGAACCAGAGAGCAACGGCTCTCTGGGCGGTCGACCGTCCGGTCGACCGAAACAAACAGAGAGCAACCTGCTCTCAGTCGGTCGACCGTGCGGTCGACCGGCTAAAGGGGCGGCCAGCGTGCACGTATCCGTGCACGTCGGTCGACCACTACGGTCGACCGGCTACATGGTCCGGTCGACCATCCGGTCGACCGACCTAGCCTGCAGCAGCTGTTCTGGTCAAAAAACATGTAATTTTTAATCCTAAAAATTCTCATAAATCTTCTAAAAATACACAAAATAGTTTTATCATTTTATTTTGAAATATAAACTTGTGATAAAAATTTCATCACAAATAACAAACATTTTGAAACATTTTTGTGTCTTATCATTTTTTACCAAAATTCAAAACTGGTATTTTCTAAAACTTGGATTTTTGAATAGAAAATACATTTTGTCCAAAACTCATCCAAATACAAAAACATGATATTAAACAACATTTAGGCATGATGTATATGGATATTATCCTATATACATGAAACATATATATATCCATATTTTTTACTTTAATTCCAAAATATGTTTTCTTAAAAATATCAAACATAAAACACATGAATAAGTGAGTCAAAACTAAGTTTGTCTAGGAAATTAAGCATGCATGTATATAGAATAAATCTACTATACATAAACCATGTAAACTTGTTTTGATCTATCTATTCATGAAACCAAGATCGGTTAAACCAAAAACGGAAAAACCGAAAACCAATATTCAAAACATGAAACGTGTGTGTTGTGAACTTGAGCATATCATACTATTTCTAATCTTTACAATTTGGATCTAAACACAAAACTAAACTAGGTACCGATGTCTTCTTGTAGAGCGCAATCTCCAAGCCGACTCGATTCAAAACTCTTTGATCCACCGAGCAAGTGCTATATATGATCTTTGACGCTCGGGCTCTTGAATCAACATGTGAAAGCTTCCAAATCATCTTGTTGAAGCTAATCACCTACTAATAACTTGATTAATGATCTGAAACTAAAATCACAAGATTATTAGTACACATAACTACATGAGTTAATCATCATCAAAACTAGAGTGGAAGGCCTTTGGGCCAACAACTTCCAACTATATCCGTGAGTGAGATGTCATCGGTTCTGCCAGCGCCACCTATCTTGCCAGGTGCGGAGCTGAGGGTGATTACCAGTCCTACTTCTCCAACACTGGTGGTTGAGACCGCTCTCTCGAAATATAGTCACTAGTCCAACCTCGGTTGTGGCTAGTGTACTGGTTTCAATGAGGACTCCTCCGAGATCACCGACAACCTCTCTGTTGTTGCAGCCAGTGCTTCTACTATTCCTTCCACAATGGTGTCAATAAAGCCGGTGGAAACTGTTTCTTCAGGGGCTGCTCGTCTGCCAGGAGTGATTGGCTGAGAATGAGTTTGTGACTGAGCTAGTTGATAGCTTTTATAAGAGCTTGAAGCGATCTATTGCTTTGATCTTGAAAGGCTCAACTACCTCATTTTCTGTTTTAAAAGGTGGTCCTCTCCTGAAGCATTGAGAGTATCCGAGACTTTGGAGGGGATGACCAGGCCGCTGCATTAGAACTTCTGGTGGACCAACTTGAGAGGGATGTAGACGAATGGGGCCGTCTTAGTCATTCGGACCTGGAGTCTTCGGTTAACGAGCAGCTTGCGCACCTTGTTGCTCAAATGCATGAAGCTCATCTTGCCGCTCAGGAAGCCGCTAAGGCCATTTCCTCTGATTTGAAGTCCTTAGAGACAAGGAAAGTAGAGCTCGGGGATGCCATAGACGCTTCTAGCAGTGCTCTTCTTGACGCTGAGGACAAAATTAAAAAGGCCAAGGAGATGATCAGGAAGGCTAATATTCTTTTATCCAAGGCTGAACCAGTGCGTCTTGAAGAGACTACCCGGCTTGAGCAGCTTAAGGCTCAGAATGACGAACTCTTGCGGCAAGAGCTAGCTCAGAGGGCAACCTTGGTTGAAGTTGAAGCTCGCTTGGCCCAGACGGCGAGCTTTAATGAGGCTGAGCTGAGGTCGCAGGCTCTTGTCAGGGCTGTTGATGATAGGAAGACAAGACTGGCCACTCTTGAAGGACGGATCAAGTCTTATGAAGCACCATCATAGCTTGTGATATATGTGCCTTCATGTATCCCTCTTTTTAGAATCAATGAAAAGTGATTTTATTTTGACTCCCCTGTTGTATTTTCGACTTGTTTTATCCTTTGAATTGTCGCTTTCAAGTTGTATTGCAGCCATTTGAGAAAATAGTCCTTACTGGACTGAATAATGAGACTTGGCTATCTGTTGGTTCAGAGGTCGCAATGACGCAACCGATTGAGAAGCCACCAAGCTCAAAACTCTGTCATATGATGACAAGAAATAGTCCTTGCCAGACTGAAAGATGAGACTTGGCTATCTGCCGGTTCAAAGGTTGCAATGACGTAACCGATTGAGAAGCCACCAAGCCCAAGTAGTCCTTGCCGGACTGAAAGATAAGACTTGGCTATCTGCCAGTTCAGAGGTCGCAATGACGTAACCGATTGAGAAGCCACCAAGCCCAAAGAAATAGTTCTTGTCGAACTGAAAAATGAGACTTGGCTATCTGCCGGTTCAGAGGTCGCAATGACGTAACCGATTGAGAAACCACCAAGCTCGAAGTAGTCCTTGTCGGACTGAAAGATGAGACTTGGCTATCTGCCGGTTCAGAGGTCGCAATGACATAACCGATTGAGAAGCCACCAAGCTCAAAATTATTCTTGTTGGACTGAAAGATGAGACTTGGCTATCTGCTGGTTCAGAGGTCGCAATGACATAACCGATTGAGAAGCCACCAAGCTCAAAATTCTGTCAAACGAGAAAATCACTGTCATAGGTTTAATGTTAACATAACAACGAAATGGATGCCAGAGGTATAATGTTAAACATAGCATGAAAGGTCTCGTTCTCGCAGAGAGAAACGAGGAAATCACTGCATAGGTTTAGTGTTAACAGCGAAATGGATGCCAGAGGTTATACTGTTAAACATAACATGAAAGGGTCTCGTTCTCACGGGGAGAAACGAGAAAATCACTGTCATAGGTTTAGTGTTAACGTAACAGCGAAATGGATTCCAGAGGTTATACTGTTAAACATAGCATGAAAGGGTCTCGTTCTCGCAGGGAGAAACGAGGAAATCACTGTCATAGGTTTTATGTTAACTTAACAGCGAAATGGATGCCAAAGGTATACTGTTAAACATAGCATGAAAGGGTCTCGTTCTCATGGGGAGAGATGAGAAATCACTGTCATAGGTTTAATGTTAACTTAACGGCGAAATGGATGGAAAGATCTTTATATGTGGTCTTACCATTCTATGGATAAGAATTGGTAAGTGATTTTGGAGAGGGAATCAAATGGGAACAGGTCCCTTAGGATTTTTAGCAAATCCTCAGCTGTCAACAGGTTTGATATGCCTTTACCAACTACCGTTTGAGTCGAGCTAGCCATGCTATTCCCCTCAATATGATGAGTTATCGAGGACTTATGTTGGGCTTAAAGGCCAACATTTTCCTCTATCCTTAACCGTTAAAGGTGTTGGATCATGTGGTTAGTGCATGTGTAACCTTGATTCTCCTTTGAGACAACCAGTGTATGACCAGGTTCCTACTGGTTTATGGTTGTATGATCTCGTTTGGAGGAAGAGAGAGGGCTCTTTCTGTGTACCTTAGATTTTAAGGTCTTGATCAGAGGTGTAGTGTTAACTTGATCATGAGAAGGATTCTTAATCAAGAATAATACTTCTTTAAGAACTTGCCATTGATCGGCATCATGAGTAAATCACCATCTGAAGTCATAAGGCGATATGCTCCGTTTGAATAGACTGTTTCTATTACAAACGGTCCCTCCCATTTAGGCTGAAATTTGCCATTTGTTTTGTGCGTCATGATCATCGGTCGTCTGACGGCTAAAACCAAATCTCCTTTCTGGAAGACTCTTTGTTTGACCTTCTTATTGAAGGCTTTTGAGATTCGAGCTTGATACAACTCGATGTGTTGCTGAGCTTGTAGTCGCTTCTCATCTAGGGCTTCGAGCTCTTGAAGACGCAACCGATCATTGTCCTCTGATGTGATCTTAGTCGTTAAAGCAACTCGTAGTGAGGGCATCTGGATTTTCAATGGTATGACTGCTTCACACCCGTACACCAAGGAAAAAGGCGTATTGTCTGTCGGTGTTCGAACCGTGGTTCGGTAGGCCCAAAGACACTCACCAAGCTTTTCGTCCCAATCTCGCTTATTCGAGGAGACGAACTTTTTGAGTAACTTGATGATCGTCTTGTTGAATGCTTCCGCCAAGCCATTAGCGGCGGGATTATAGGCAGTTGAAGCCACATTCTGAATTCGGTATTTATCGCAGAATCGATAGAATACCTGGCTTATGAATTGGAGACCATTATCATGGATGATCCGCCTAGGGACACCAAATTGATGGATGACATAGTATTTGATGAAATTAACCATGTTAGAGGTTTTGACTTCAACCAGTGGTATAGCTTCTACCCATTTTGAAAAGTAATCGGTTATTACTAAGATAAACCGGTGACCTCTTGTCGAAGAAGGGTTGATTGGCCCTACGACATCGATTCCCCATGCTTCAAATGGCCATGAAGCAACAGTTGGGTGGAGCAACTCCGGATTTTGGTGTATGAAGTCCGCATGAATTTGGCATGCTTTACACCTTCGAGCATATTGGATGGCATCGGCTATTATGGTTAGCCAATAATATTCAAGCCTATGCAATATGTCTTTAAGTTTTGGACCTGGCTGATGAGCTCCACATATGCCGTCGTGTGCTTCTTTAAGCACTTCCTGTGCCTCTGAATTAGAAAGGCAACGGAGGAGGACACCGTCGTATGAACGACGGTAAAGCGTCTTCAGAGTTGGATCGTAGTAGAAACGGAGAGACCTTCATCTGATAGATGCCGCTTCTTTAGGATTGTCTGGCAGCAAACCATGTAGAGCATAGTCGATGAAAGGAAATCACCAATCTCTCGGCTCAAGATCCATCGAGATATTATGCTCTCTGGTTCTTAACATATGTTTGGAGCAGACAAGGTGTCGAGTCGCCACTTAAGGTGATACTCGGTGTCGACTGGCAAGGCTAGTGTTGTTGCTAATGCAGCAAGAGCATCCTCCTTAGTATTCTGAGATCGATACACGTGCCCGATGTAGAAACCATCAAACAGATTAGCCAATTCGATGACCGTGTGATAATAAGGCACCAAATACTCGTGGCGGACCTCATATTCGCCTTTAACCAGATTGATAATCAGTTTTGAATCGCCGTAAGCTTCAAGGTAGCATACCCCCATTCCGTAGGCGAGCTGAAGACCAATGAGTAGAGCATTATATTCCGCTACATTGTTGGAGCTTGATTCCGTCAGAGAAAATGCTCTAGGAAGGACATGATTCTGTGGGGAGATAAACACAACCCCCACGCCGGTAATGATGCTGCCTTTAAGGCCTATTCGTGATGCTCCATCGAAGAATATCTGCTAAACTTCATCCTCTGAGGTTACATTAGACTCGAAGACTTCATCCGGAATATCTTCGTGAAGTTTTGAGTTTTCTGGAACTGCATGAGCAGCCAAGAATTCCGCAAGTGCCTGGCCTTTAATCGCCTTTTGAGGGATAAAGATCATGTCGTATTGAGACAAAAGAAGCGCCCATTTAGCTAATCTTGAATTCAATGATCCTGGCTTCGTCATGAGAAGACGCAAAGGATTCACTCTGGAGATGACATGTATGGTTTGGCCGACAAATAATGTCGTGTCTTCTGAACGGCAAAGACAAGAGCTAAGCACTCCTTCTCGATAGGATTATAGTGAGATTCCGCCCCTATCAGAGTCCTACTCAGATAATAAATGGCCTGTTCGTGACCATTGTCGTCTTTTTGAGCAAGCAGGGCACCAAGAGAATGGTCCATAGCTTTCATATAAAGCAAGAATGGTTTCCCTGATGTGGAAGCCACTAAGACTGGGGGTTTTGTGAGATATCTCTTGATGTCTTCATAAGCTTCCTGACAGGCTTGAATTCATACGAAGGAAGCACCCTTTTTCATGAGTCGGGTGAACGGTTGACAGCGGCCTGAGAGATTTGCGATGAATCTTCTAATATAAGCCAGTCTTCCTTGCAAGCCTCTAAGCTCTTTAAGATTCCTCGGTGGATGCATGCTTTGAATGTCTTTGACTTTGTCCGGGTCAAGATGAATCCCTTTTGATGTAACAATAAATTCAAGGAACTTGCCACTCGAAACTCCCAAGAAGGATTTTGTCGGATTCATTCTCAGTTGATGAGCCCGCATTATGTCGAACATCATTCTCAAGTCACGAAGACAATCATTCTTATTGCGGCTTTTGATAGCAATGTCGTCGACATAGCCTTCTACCATTTTTCGGAGATGATCGCGGAAGATTATACTCATTGCCCGCTGATAGGTTGCTCCGGCGTTCTTTAGCCCGAAGGGCATCACAGTGTAGCAGTATACCCCCAATGGTGTTCGGAACGAAGTATGCTTCTCGTCGTCGGGATACATCTTAATCTGATTGTACCCTAAAAAGCCGTCCATGAAAGACATTCTTTTGAATCCACAGGTATTGTCAATCATGACATCGGTGATGGGCAGTGAGAATTCGTCTTTAGGACAAGCTGTATTGAGATCACGGTACGATGTAGATCCGTTTTTTCCATTCTTCTTGAGGACGGGAACGATATTAGCAACCCAATCTGGATGTTGTTCCTCCCGTATGAAGCCACATGCAATGAGCTTATGAACTTTGACTTCAATAGCCTCCATAATGTTCGGGCGAAACCGATGTTGTTGCTGCTTGACTGGCTTGACGTCATGCATGGCTACTTGTGGATCAAGTCTGGGCATGTCTTCGTAGTTCCATGTGAAGACGTCTATATACTCCTTTACGAGTGTTATTAATTCTTCTTTTTCCATAAGTGATAAGCTTTCACTTATAAAGATGGATTTAGGGTGATCTTGACTACCCAAGTTGACCTGCATCACCTTATCTTCAGTAGGTGGTTCGCGCAGTTCGAATCGCTTTTCCCATTGGAGATCTAATTGCTGAGCCCATGGTTCCTCATCAGTAGCTTTCGCAGGCTCCAATTGACTGCTTGAAGTCATATTAATGGTGAGATTCTCGAACATCATTCCCACACTGACATCTGAGTCCCACTCGAAGGAAGAGGCCGAATGTGATGGAGTCGGTTCATCATCCTTGAATTGAACCGTTGCTGGTGGTGTGGGTGTAATGTATCCCAACCCCCTGCGTGTGTTGTCATAGTAATTTGCAGGCTTCCCTTTTGGCACAAAGTTACGCAGCAAACTACGCCTTCCTTTTCCGAAATTCAGGCCCTCTCCATGCTTTAGGTTGTACCCCATTTTCTTCATAATATGGCGCGCTGGTTGCGCGTAATGGAAGAATTGTGGGGTGTCTGAGTCTGAACTTGAATCTGCGGGTGTGGACCCTCGTAGTTGGGTTCTACCGAAAATTATCGGTGACTGACCTTCTTTGGATGGAGGGATCACTAAAGCGGCCCCTTCTATAGATTCCATGGGTGTACCGGATGCACTTGGTCTATGTAAAGGCGTGTGCAGAGAGCTATCCGTAATGAATTCAAACAACCCAACACTCACAGGATAATCAAAGGAAATATTATCATTAATTACCCACTCGCCCTCATCTTCAGAAAGAGCGTTACATTTAAGACATGCTATAATTGGTTCATTAATCAAAATGGCTGGCATGTCCACTTCAGATTCCAAATCCGCCTCATTGCCACTATCATCATCGTCCGGCAATGATTCTTTGGATGTTTCACCGGTCTCTTGATATAGGAGAGCGTCAGTGAAGTAATTTTCCACCCCTTTGAATGGTTGCTTCTCAGCGAAGACAGTCCGTACTGTTGCATCATCTTCAACATATTTGAAGCACTGGTGCAGAGTGGAGGGAACGATCCAGTTGGCGTGGATCCACGGTCGTCCAAGCAACAAGTTGTATGATGTGTCAGTGTCAATGACATAGCACGTCACTTCCGACCTCAGGCTCCCGATTCGGCAACGGAGCCAAATTTTCCCGAGTGGATGACTACTTCCGGCATTAAAATCGTATATTGTAGTAGTGGTTGCGGATAACCTATATAGTGGTATACCGAGGAAGTAGAGGAGCCTTTTAGGGATAATGCTGAATGCAGACCCCGGTCAACCAGTACCCTTTCAATGCATGTTGAACCGATGTATCCAGTGTAGTATAAAGGTCGATCATGCTTGTTATCCTTGAGAAGCATATCTTCCGCTGTGAAGGTAATAGCAGGTACCTTTGATCATGTATGATGGCATTCAGGGCAAGAAGACTGAGCGTCATCGTTAGGGGAGCAGGTACCTTTGATTGTGCATGATGGCATTCAGGGCAAGAAGACTGAGCATCATCGTTAGGGGTTTCTGGCATATATGTCAGGAATGATTCTGAATTAGCCAGTACATCTCTGAGTGCTTCTCTTGTCTCTTTTGAGAGACGAAGGAGCTCGAGCCGGGATATTAGCCAACTGGGCCAATATGTCAAAACGAAAGGGCACGTCAAGCCCTGGGCCTGAAGGTTTTTTCAGGACATGGTCGAACCGGACTTCCTTTGGCTTCTCCTTTCACTTGTTTCGAACCGAAGTAGATGCTGGTATTTGTACTGACGTCATTTGCTATTGTGTCTCGTCAGTAGCTTTCTCATACTGTTTTAAATATGATTTTTTGGATCGAGTACCCGTCGGCTGAGGTACATCGGCCTGCGTCGCACAAGCGTGCTTTTCTCCTTCAGAATCACTGAGAGAAGCTGATGTGAAATTGTCATCGTCTGGCAGGATGGAGATGACATTGCAAGATTTGCCCTTCGACTTGGACTTCTTTGAATCCCATTGTTCGTCTTAGACAAGGTCTGGGTGTATCCACATGATTTTTCCTGTCTCCAATATCAAGGGAACAAGACCCCTATTATCTTGAGTTTTAGCCGCAGGATGCTTGACTCCAGCCGTGGTGCAGGGACTGGATAAGTCCCGTCAGGAACTGTGACCTTTGGGGTTTTCCCGAACTCAAGGGTCACCATATTGGCAGTGACTTTCTTCTGCTCTGACTTCAGTGTCAGGACCCCGGCGTCGATCAAAGCTTGAATTTTGTCCTTGAGGACAAAGCACTTGTCGGTAGGATGGTGAATCATCCTGTGGAAGAGACAGTTTTTGGGATCATTCGTGCGTCCTATTTCATTGGGACGTCGAGCATCCAGCAGCTTCATTTTATTCCCTTTGTGGTGTAAATGGAATATTGTGACCACCTGATCGTCTTTGAAGGAGTACTGTTTCTGAGAAAACTTAGACTCTTGATTATTGAAGCCGCTCTTCTTGGCCTTCGACTGAACATCTCCTGACAATTCTACGGACATAGTCTCCTACCCTTTGGCTTGAGAAGACTGCGCCATGTCGCCACGTCCTTTATTGTTCATACCCCATTTGCCTTTAGGGGTGGATGGTTCGAACTTTTTAGCCGACTTTTTGGCTATCTCAGCTTGCTCGATTAGTTCTTTCCAGGTATGGGCTTTGACAGCCCCCATGCGAACCACTACTTGGTCCAAGAAGTTGTGCCTGCACGTCTGTAAGAGCATGGGTAATGGCATCCCTACTGGGCACATCAGAGACAAGTTTCTGAATCGCTTGATGTAATCTCAGACAGATTCGCCCTTCTTCTGCACGGTGGAGAGGAGCTTGTCCAGAGTTACCTCGGTATCGTTCTCATAGAAACGAGAAAGGAATCGGGTTTCTAGGTCGATCCAGGAATTGACGGAGCCCAAAGGGAGACTTCGGAACCAATCAAATGCTACCCCCTTTAAGGTGCCAATGAACAGCCTAACCATGATAGCATCATTGTCTATAACATTACCGGTCTGAGACCAGAAATAGTAGATGTGCTGGTTTGGCGAGCTCTTACCATCGTACGTATGTAACGTTGGCGGTTTGAACTTTGGTGGGTATGGTACTGAATCCCACTCTAGCGGGTAAGGACGGACTGCCCCTACTTTCTTTAATTCATCCCTCTGAGCTAAGGATACGATTTGAGCTTGGATGCCCTTAAGGACTTCAGTGTCCAAAGAAGAACCCTCCTTCGACTTCTCCGTCCTTGGCTGTTCATTGCTAAGATGTTCTTCCTCATCATGGTTACTTTCGGTATCATTATTATTTTGGTAATTGAGGAGTTGAGCGAGCATCTGTTGAATGTTGTCCAGAGCTTCTTGCTGGGTTTTGGAAGTTTACTCTTGAGCTTCCAAACGCCGACGAAGGTCGTCATTACCATTGTCAGCTATGTTTACTGATGCTCTGTCTGTTCGCACTGAGCTGACTGTCGCCGAAGAGGTATACCCACTATCTTCATCTTCTTCATCAGACCACTGGACTGATCCTCTCTTTGGTTCCGGTGAGGCTACTGCAGTTGAAGAAGATGACTGTTCATAACTGTAGGGTATTGCAACCCTAGATCTGGTATTTCGGAAGACACCCTCTTCATGTACCAAGACTTCGCCTAAGCCTGGGCTATAATCCGGATCTAGGGAACTGTAGGGAGTGTGATGGGACGTTTGTCTGCCCCTGTGTAGCTCTCGTCCTCTTCCGGTCATGTTAACGGACGTAGAGGGCAGATCTCGTGGTATGCTCCTTTTGCAATGTTTTACCGGAGCTTGCACCGTCAGTCGATCAAAAACTGACAGTCGACCTGGAGGAGCGGCGGGGATTGGTCCTAGCCGGCAATAGACTAAGTGGACTGTCACCAACTGACATCCCACTTGTCGACAACAGGGGGGAGTAGTTTGGAAAGATTCTGACTTCCGTTTTCTTGTCAGGAATTCCCGCAAGTCAGACCCAGTCGGGCCTAAATGATCCAGCGCAGAGGCTCTGTTGAATTGCGCATAAGAGAATGTCCTGCTCCTTTTATCACCGCAGAGGGGATTAGCACTAAATAGTGCTTCAGCTCTAGCTTCGCGGTTAAGAAGCTTGGGAATGCCCTTGGATGTTGAAGCTACATAAGCACCGCTGTCAACACTTAGGGACAATCCCTTAGCTCCGCTACAAAGCGCGATCTTAGCGCTTGATAGACTGGGGAGCGGAGCACGCTGTGGTGCTTTATCCGCTATGCTACTGCGAAGACGATTAGCCTTAGATAGTGCTTTGGCTCTAAATTCGCGATTAAAAGCTTTGGAAACACCCTTGGGCGCTAAAGCTGGATAAGCACCGCTATCAGCACTTAGGGACAATCCCTTAGTTCCGCTACGAAAAGCGAGCTTAGTACTTGAAGAACTGGGGAACAAAGCACGTTGTGGTGCTTTGGTTCCAGCTTCACGGCTATGAATGTCATGCGTACCTGTGGTACAGTAGCTTCGCTCATGAGAATGAGGCTGGCGCGAGGCGTTACCACTCTTGAATTGGGCGAAGGTATGGTCGCCGTTGTGACTTTGTGGCTAGCAGCCTTGTTGGAGCAGGCTGGCATCTTACCTTTTTCTTCGCAAGAGAGACGCACTTGTGGCGTAGCTACGCCTGAGGCTTTATACAGAGCCTTCTGCTTTGGCCTCCACATCTGCTTTGACAAGGGGGACATAGGTTCGCAGGGAGCCTGACTAGCCACATGCGAGGCTGAGAAGTGTCGGCAGAATTCTGCTTCTGGTTTCTATTCTGAAACTTTGTGTAATACCCATATCTTGCAATGCATGAACTAATAATGAAAAAAAAATAATACTTATAAAGTGTATGTGTATTTTATTTTAAGGAAATTGTCATTTTTAAAGTTTAGATATTATTTTAATTATTACTAATTAATTCTCGATTATCATCATCATGATTTATTGTTTTTAGTACCTCATTTTATCTTATTTTTTCCCTTTTGTTTCAAGCCCAAGCCCATCTTATCACTTTCCTCTTCACTTTATTTTCTTATTGAGCCCAAGCCCAATAGCAGGCCCAAATCCAATTCCTTCAAAAAAAAAAAAATAATAATAAAAGAAATTAGAAAACCCGCATGAGCAACAAGTTTCGAACCAAGGCCAATGCCATATAACATTAATGCTCTAACCATCTTGGCCATTTTGGCTTTTGTTGCAAAAGGGCACCCACCATTTTATTTAGCATTTATTACCCTTTTTCTTATTTCATAACCCATAACACAATTACCCCCCTATATAATTCTATCCTAATCTAACCCTAACCTAACCTCCCCATCTCCTCTGCCGCTGCGCTACTCCCCCTCGACCCCAAAATCCCTCCTTTTCACCACCTTCGATCATTACTATGCCGATCTCCCCCGCGTTCTCGATTTCGAATCGGAGTCTCCCTAAAGGGATGATGAAGGGGAAAGCCTGAGATTTCATCAAGGGTTTTAATGAGAGGAGATGAAGCGAATGGTAGCGGATCCAAGGTCAGGTTCTAATCATCCCGTAATTCCTCTTTAATTCTAATCAAGTTTCGTTTCTTTTTCTTTTAAATTTTTGGGATCATGCAATTGTTGAATATCTTTTCATTAATTTTTCTTTTGAATTTCTTCATGAACAAGTCAGGTGATGTTCCAATCTACATTCTGGTTCCTCTCCAATGTTATCCTAATCAAGGATTAGTTTTTTTGTTTACAGTTTTTGGATCTTGCATTTATTGGATATTTTTTTGAATAGCTTATCCTCGTTCCGAGCATAGGGCGATTATTTATTTATTTATTTGATGATTTTTTTATGCACAGTGAAGTGATGATGCGTCGACATGAAAAAGTCATGAACTTGTTAAATCTCAGCTGCATGTTCTCTATTGACCAATTCAATAAATTTAGTAATAAACAACCTTGACATGTTCCTCTTCATGAAATCTTATCCGTTATACTTGGTCTGTTGAAATTAAGAAATCAAATTTCAAGAATCAAAGAGAAGTACATAGTGTAGACAAGTTGACATTTGCTATTTGATTTCAACTATAAATGGCAGCTTAGTTGTGCTCTTCATTGTGAAAATTTTGTTATGAATTATTTGATGTTAAGACAAGAGTTACCTCCTGGTGTTTCATCTTCTTTTGCTTCTTGATCAGTAATCATTGTTTGGAAGATCCCCTGAAACTGTTTAGCTTTATCTTGATGTCTTCATTTCTGCTTTTGGTTTTGGGAAGAGGACCTTCAGAAGAAATTTGACAGATAATCCTCTCCGTTTCTTTGCGCCTACTCTTTCTTCGACTGAGGTGATGGCGTAAGCAACTGCTGCGATTGCTGCTTCAAATTCTCCATCTCCACCGCTGAAACTATAAGGCGAGAGCGAACGCACCGTGCCCTCATGAAGTGAGTGTTCTTTATTTTCTTATTGAATATTTTGATATTATTTTATGTGAGTGTTTGTGTTTGACACGGAGAGGGGGTTGGCTGGCGTAACGTTTCCTGGAATCAGATGGAAAAGATTACAGCCGGCTTAATCTTCCGGTTACAAGGGAGGGGAATATTGAATCTTGAATTCCCCCTTTGTTTAGTGCTGGGTTTTTCGTGTGGCGGTGGAGAGTGAATCTTGTTCTCCGTTGACCGGATGACTGTTCGGACCGTCGGGGATCTTCTCTTCGGTCGGTAGAGGGAGTAACTCAGCTCCGTCTACCAAAACTCTAGAAGAGGAGGTAGGCGAAGAGCGGCTAGTACTCAGTAAGCTCGCTGAAGGGTTTTCTCTCTCTCTCTGTCGATGATCTCTCTTTTGCCCGATAATCGTCGTCGTCCTCTCTTGTTGTTGTTGTGCTCCTGCCGTCGCCCTCCGATAATTGTCGACCGATAATTGTCTTCTTTCCTTCAATAGAGACGGGACTATTTATAGGGTTTTTAGGGGGTGATCGTGCCCCCTAAAAGTGCTCCACGATGAGGGCCAACTTCCCCGCTACATGGGCGGTGGATGGCGCCATAATCGGGGTAGTTGCAACCGAGACGTGGGTGTCGAGCCGACGCGTCTTGATGCTGAGACGCGGGCTTCGGGCCGACGCGCCTTGATGCTGAGACGCGGGCGTTGAGCTAACGCGCCTTGATGCTGAGACGCGGGCTTCGGGCTGACGCGCCTTGATGCTGAGACGCGAGCTTCGGGCTGACGCGCCTTGATGCTGAGACGCGGGCGTTGAGCCAACGCGCCTTGATGCTGAGACGCGGGCTATCTCTCGCGTCTTGATTGTCACATTTAGCCTTGCGCCTGGATCTTGGATCTCTGTGTTTTGGTGGCTTGTCTTGGTGATTTTTAGACAGCCTACAGAACCCCCTCCAAAGTTTTCGACATTCCGCAGTTAACTGGGACGGATTTCGAAATACTTTGGACTCTAGCTGAGTTCGCCTTCATGACTAGACTGTTGATGCTCCGGGTTTAATCTTATCTGGAGTTGGTCTTCGTGAGTGTACTGTTGAACTCTTTGAAGCCCCAGAGTTGATCATGTTGAGTGTTTAGATGCACAGTCTAAACCTCCCCGATTGCTTTTAGTCTGTCACTGGCGCGCTTTAAGCCAGGAGTGGTTGGTCGTCTGCTTGCGTCAGTGTACTGTTGAACTGATTTTGCAGAAGCAGGAGGCCAACGCAGGTTCTTTTTCAAAAAGCAGAGATGGTACTGCTGTAAAGGCGTGATTTCTGTAACGTGCGTCCTTTGGCAATGGAGACGCGACTGATCTTCAGAAGGCAGACGCGATATTTGGCCAGACTGGAAGGACGCGAATTTCTTAGAGAGACGCGACCTTCCAAATGCATTCATGGAGAGGCTGACGTGGCATGTCCATCGAGGAGGTGCGTTCTTTGGGCGCGAATTCTGTGCCATGTCATGATTACGCCGCCAGCTGGCCTAGGGAACCGGCGAAATTTCGCCTTTTGGCGCGCGGATTTCCTGGTTCATTAAATGAACTGCTCCACGTGTCGACTGCTGACTCGTGGCGGGGTTGCGACGCATGATCTTCTCCGTTCAGAAATGATTTGGTTACACGCGTCAAGCGGCGACTCGCTGCAGCGTCTACCGGGCCACGCGCCGCGTATCTTCGCGAATCCCTGTGCCTATAAAAGGCAACAGTTGGAGAGATGCATCTTCTTCTCCGAACGCACTCGCTGAGAAAAAGAATTTCCTTCTCTGTTCATCTTCGAACTTGTTCATCTCCTTGCTCGGATTTCTGAACATCAATGGCACCCAAGACTAAGCCAACTGCATCGTCCTCAAAGGCGACCGTCGCCGAGGCCCAGAGGGGCGGCTCCTCCTCTGCACAGGACGTCGTTCTCCCAGGTCTCCAAGGTAAAGGCCTCTTAGGCGGAAGTTTCGCCATTAAAGAAAGTTCAAAGAACTTTTAAGAACCCTTAACACGTGATTTTCAGATCGTGTTTGATTCCCAGACGCAGTCTTTGGGATGATAACCGAGGCGCGGGTTTGGACCCTCGCGCCCTTGAGTCCTGCGCTTCAGATTCTTCACTTAGAATATTTTCTATTTGTGAAGGGTTCAGACGCGGACTTAGTTTACAGAACGTGGATTTGATCCTTGCGTTCTGTTTCATCAGCTGCTGATTTTGATGAATCTGGCACCCGAGTCCAAGTACTTCGACATCTGGGGATGTGAAAGGAAGGGGGTTACCCTCCTTAACTTCTGACAATTATGGTAGTGGAAAGGTTAAGGTGGATAACTCCCTTCTTTTCGCACCCCAGAAGTGACATCAAGGAGAATGTTGTGGAGACGTCGATCCCATAGGTCTGGACGCGGATTTGATAATTCCTGCGTCCAGTGCCTCTTCTGCGTGGATGCGCAGGTCTGGACGCGGATTTAATAACTCCTGCGTCCAGTGTCTCTTCTGCGTGGATGCGCAGGTCTGGACGCGGATTTAATAATTCCTGCGTCCAGTGTCTCTTCTGCGTTCGGATTGTGAACACTTAGCATTTTTTTTTTCTATGCTTTTGATAGAGTATCTAACTAAGTGTCCTTTTCTTTTTGCAGCGCCACGTCCTGCTACTTCACTCGCCAAGAAGTGCCACTTTGGTCATGTAGGTGGTGCTGACCGGGATTTGACTTTTGTATTACAAAGGACTGTTCCTGTGACTGCTGACAAATCACCGGATCGCAGAGAGAGGCTCTCAAATGTTGACATGAGAACTCTTCGGGTGTTTATGACTGATGCAGCATTCGCAACAGATGCTGGCATCAAGCTGGAGAAGCCTGCCTTCTTCTTCGGAGATCGTATCCACGAGGGCGGCCATAGCGTGTACGACGGAACTTACAAATGGCTCCGTCAAATAAAGGGTGGAAGATTCTTTCTTCCGGACATGGAGAGGATGTTCCCGCTGTCCTACTTCCAGCATATGTCCGTCCCTCGGAAGATGGAATGGGACCTTGCTCGATATGTTCCCGAGGTCACTCTCGGTGATTTGGGCTCCCACAAAGTCTACCGTCATGATAGCCATGACAGGTCAGTTATCGGCCTTTTCCCTGGGTCGCGCAGGACTGAGGTTCCAGCTGGGGAGATACCACAACTTGGCACTACCTTCCTCAACGCCTTCATGGAGGCGGAGGGTGACTACCCAGTTGGGTTCCGTGCGCCGGGGTGGGTCCGTTCCACGGAGAACTATTGGTGGGGCAGGATGGTCGGCTTTGTCCTTACCGAGCTCGGGGGCCTGCTAAAGCGCGTGGGACTGTACTCGGCAGTCAGGGCCGTGCAGTGGGGGATCCCTCAAAGCTCTCAGAACTTCTTCGGGATTCTAGAGCGTTATAATCCTTCGACGGAGACGTTCTTCACTCCGGTCGGAGAGATGGGCCTTGCTCTGCACGAGCTGCACGAGGTCTCGGGGCTGTCGACAGGGGATATTCCCTATGAGGAATATGTCCCGACCGCTGTGGAGCTTCGCTATGTGAAGGAGGAGTTTCCCCTCATATATGAGACCTACTGGGAAGTGCTATGTCACTTCCACATTTGCGGCCAGATAACCAAATGGCGGTCGCAGGGGGTCAAGCAACTGTCTTGGGCCAGTTACTTGTTCAATAATGTCAACACCAAAGACCATCGGATAACCCGATTGGATCCCAGCTCTGACAGGGAGATTGAAGACAGGATCGACCAGGCTCCGAACAGCTTCTACACCACGGAGTCGAACGAGGACGGTTTCGACCCTGACTTGATTTTTGAAAGCTTTCACCATCAAGCCCGGACTCCTATCTCCGATAGGGCGCTGTTGGCGGGCTTTCTGATGCTGTGGCTGAAGCGCTGTGTGGTGCCCACACTGCCGCATGAAGTCATTGTTGCTGACGTGGTGTACCCGGCGGTGCTCCTGGCTCATGGGAACCCCATAGCCCTTCTCCCGGCCGTGGCGGCTGGTATTCAGAGCGGGCTGCGGGCGCTCACTAAGAGTTTCTGCGAGCCACCAAAAACTGCAGACTCCGAGGGAAAGCCGTATGTTGACTCAGAGGGAGTCCGACGGTGAAGCGTCCCAACCCTCGTGTCGAGCTGCCTTACACGTACCTTATTGCTTGGTACGTGATGCATTGCCCTTCTTTGATGACGGCAGCGCGTTGGAGGGAGAATTCTGTCCCTTTCGTACAGCGGTTGGAGGGTTCAAAATGGCGTGATCCTTATATATATTACGTCCGGAAGTGCCTTTCAGACCCTGCAAACTACCAGCTCAATCGCTGCCTCCTCCAGATCCCTGATGCATCTTTCGGGGATCTACTTGTTGATTCTGTTGGCCCAGATGACTTCACGAGGTTATCCGCGGGGGCCTTCTGGTGGTTGCTAAATATCCGGCCCGGATATGTGCTTTTCCGGCAAGGGACGTCATGTACCATTGAGCCGTACATGCCGAGTCGCTTCGCTCGACAGTTCGGCTATGATCAGCTCTATGTCGGGAACCCCAATGCTAGGCTCGCCTTCGAAGGGAACCTGTTCGAGGGTGCTCGGGCCTGGTACTATAGTGTGGCTGGAGGGACGGGAGTATCTTTCCGTCTACCTCTCGAGGGGCCCAAGTGCCGTACGAGTTTCAGCTTCTGTACTTGGTACTCCCAAGCCATCCAAACGCCAGACTTTTTTCCGGCGTCTTCATGCATTGAGAGCATCAATGCAAGTCTCGAGGCCAGGACTGATTCTAGTAAACCGACGAAACTCGTAGAACAGTACCTGAAGGCCCAAAAGGAGGTCGGGCGAAGATCGAGGAGGGAGCCCCCAGCAGTGAGGGCGGAGCCGCGACCGGCAAGGGCAGAGCCCAGCGACAAGGGTGGAGCCACCAGCCACGAGGGAGGAGCCGCGGGCCAGGAGGTCTAAGCAGTTGGCGAGCAAGCGTCATCGACGCTCTGCTTCTATCGCTGAGCCTGCCCCAAAGAAGGCTCGGAGGGATTTAACGGCCGAAGTCTCTCAATCCGGAGACATCTCTGCCAGAGTTGAGGCTCCTCCTGAAGACGTCCCTGTTAGGGTTGAGGAACCGTCAGAAGATGAAGATTTCCCCACCCTAGTCTGTGCTCCTAGGTCACGCAGCAAGACCGTGGAGGAAGGGGAGCTTGTTGAAGAGTCCACCGCCGCCGAAGATGACGAGTCACTGGAGGTTGACATAATGACTGGAGGGATGTTGAGATTGCAGGCCTCTCAGTTCAACCCGAGCCTTCTTCTGCTCATGATGGGAGAGACGAGGCACAGCAGCTGGGGTCTCCTAGCATCTTCATTTCCAGTCTTAGGGCAGTCGACCCTAGTCCTACCACTGGGGTAATTGGAGGTAAGGCTCCTGTTGCGGAGCTTCCTCGTGTTGCGCTGTCGTCTTCTTCGTTATCGGGGGAAAGCGACTTCGAAGACGAGACCGACTATGGCGATGAACCCGCTCTTCCTGATCAGAGCAAATTCTTCCACATCTCGGAGGAGGAAATACATGAGGGTGAGCCATCGACTGCACCATCGCTGGCGATTATCCCTACTGAAGGTATTCTTTCCATCTTTTATCTAATTTTCTCTTTTGCATATTGAAGAGGATGTTCTAACATTCTTCTTTTATGCTGCAGGGCCAACCGAAGATGCTGAGGCTACAACCTCCTCGCGTATCGAGGAGATGGTGAAAGAGTTGACCCAGCCCGAGGGGATTGAGGTCTCGGCTGCTGAGATACCCTCAAAGGGGGCAGCTGTTGAAACTGGGGAGCCTTCCACTCTGCCAGAAGAGGAAGCAACCACTGAGGCTGAGGAGGCTCTCACTCTGCCAGGCGAGGAGGTTACTGCTGAAGCCGAGGAGACTTCCGCTCCGCAGGATTTGACGTCTCCGGACCTCCAACCTGGTAAGGCAGCTCTGATGCTTTAAATGTTTAGCTCTTCTATCATTGTGGCTAACATCGCGATAACTTGCAGAGAGGACCGAGGGGGCTCAGGTGGAGAGTCCGATGGTTGGCACCCTTCCAGAAGGCCATACAGCTCAGGTCTCGGTGGAGGTTTCTGAGGAGGTCGTGCTTACTACTCCCTCATTGGTCGTGGAGGCTCCTGCAGAGGTAGTACCTCCGGAAGCGTCAGCGGCCGGTCTAGCTCTTGCTGTCTCGACGGCCAGCACGACTCTTGTGCGAGAAGATCCGCCTTATATCCCCTATCCTGTGACAGAAAAGGGGTCGGGAAGCTTCCTAGGTGGTGAAGACATGGGGAACTGGCACGTCAGATGGTGCAGCAATTCTTCGCTTCGATGGGATCATGTATTGATCTCATCTTACGTGGAAACAGCACGTTCCAATTTGCCCAGACGCTTCTTAAAAATCTGGCCGTGAACGTCGAATTAACCGGAGGTCCTTCACTTGCCAAGGCGTGTCTACGGGTGGTAGAGCAACTGGGAGACTACCTGCAGGAGCTGGAGTCTTTGGAAGATGCTGGCTCTTTTAGTGAGGCCCAGGCCACCCTGACTAGGCTCCTAGCTGCTCAAGAACGAGAGCGACAGGAAGCGGAGGCACAAATCGCTGCAGAGATCCGCAATCTCGAATATTCCCAGGCTGAATGTCAGAAACTAGCTGGCGATTCAAGGGAATCCGAGCTTGTCATGCAGAGCACAGAGCAAGTCATCATCAGGGCTCGGGACACCATTGCCAAGGCAGAAGTGGTGCTTGCGCTCAATGAGGAAAAGCTTGCTATCATCAAAAAGCAGCTAGAGGAGCAACAAGCTGCTAGGGCGCGAGCTGAAGAGAGTCTGTCTCTACATTCTTCCAGGTGGAATCTCTGCGAACGCAGCTGGCCGCAAGAAATTTCTTATCCGAAGAGGAGCTGCGGGACCGGGCTATTATGGAAGCTGAAAGGACGCGCCAACACGAGATTCACCGCCTTAGGGAACAAATCCGTACCTTGGCGAACCAGGACATTTAGCCTTCTTTTCTTTTCCCCCTTTTTTGTAAAGAAGAGGACACTCTGTTTAGAGTGTTTGTATCCACTTTTACTGTTTATAATAAAAGTTTGAAAATTTTGCTCCATCTTCTTTGCTCAGCTGTAAGCGAATCCAACTCCTTGGTAACTGGCACTTAGGTAAGACTAAGTTCTGTTAATGAAACGCGGCCTTGACTCTGAGTCTTCTTAATGAGACGCGAAATTGATCCATAAAGTGAGACGCGGTCGTCAGTCCACAGGAACTTAGATTTACTAAGTCCTTTTGATGAGACGCAGCGTCAATCTCAGAGTGATACGCGGTCTTCTTGATGAGACGCAGCATTGATCCATAAAGTGAGACGCGGTCGTCAGTCCATGGAGTGAGACGCAGCGTCAATCACAGAGTGAAACACGGTCTTCTTGATGAGACGCAGCATTGATCCATAAAGTGAGACGCGGTCGTCAGTCCATGGAGTGAGACGCAGCGTCAATCACAGAGTGAAACGCGGTTGCTAAGAAAGACGCGGATCGATTAGACACGGGATACGCAGCCTCGAGCGACTTTCCCATCTGCGTTCAATGCAGCATGACTTTAGGAGATCTTTGAACGTCAAGTCTTCACCGTCGATTGGGGTTCCGGGTCATCCGTTGCTTCCCAAGACAGTTATCCACGCGTCAGCCTCTTATTGGGTTCAGGCGTTAATGCTCTTGCATGCAGAACCGACGCTGGCGGTTGAAAAACCGGCGCATTTCGACGGTTTCCAAAGCAGCGCTCCACGCGTCCGTTTTTGATTGGGCTTTGACAGTTGTGCGCGACGGTTCCGATTGATGCCCCATTAATGACAGTTATTAGGGACCGCCTATAAATAGAGTGCACCCTCTCCTCTTCAACAATCCAACTTAGACTGTTTTCATTTGTTTTGCTCCGAGAGAAGTCTCGCCTTGAATTATCTTTCAGAGAACCGTCTTCATGGATGAAGGTGACCCCATGGATGAAGATGACCCAGAGCTCTCATGCCTCTGTTTGGTCTCTTCAGAAGGAATCCTCTCTCATGTCATCCTGCGCACCCGCGTTTGGATGCAGAGAGGTCAACTCTGGACAGAGGTTTCTGCTGGTATGTCACCCCGATGATGTCCATAGCCTGTATTTTGGCATAGGCATCTGAATGAAATTCTGGTGCATTCCTATTCTGGAATTTGTGCTGGTGACTTGAACTTTTCTGAACGCGGGCTCTTGACGCTGGCTTTGCTCATGGCTATTGCCTTGGCGCGTTTCAGACCTGAATCTTGCAACTCCTGTTCACCCAACAGAGAGATGGCAATTTTCGGCGTTTGAAGTTTTTCGCGTCTAGTACATTAGACGCGGGTGCAAACTGAGACCGCGTTTGAATCCTGGGAGTGGCACAGTTTTAACTCGCGTCTGTTTCTGCTGACGCGGTGGTTTGACTGTGCAGATCATTTCCGCGTCTGAAGTCCTCAATGACTGCCGCGTCTGTTACTTAGTTTTCTTTTGTTAAAGTATACTAAGTTCCAGATTTTCTGATTCTCTTATTTGTTCTTTGCAGGTTCGCTGGTCTCCTGGAAGAGTGCTTCAACCGACGAGCTTGCTCAATGTTCGTTTGTAAGAGAGTAAATTATGGTCCTCGTCGTTTGTAAGAGAGTAAATTATATCTCTGACGAGGACCCAAATCTCGCCAAGGTCTCTTCAGATCTCCTGCACCACTCTTGCCTGATGGCAAGAGATGGTCAGGTCAAGTATGACGGCGAGGAGGTTCCGGCGGTTGCGGTGACGGAGAGGATCCTCTTCCTCTCCCATCCCAGAAGTAACATCAAGGACAGTCCATGTCCTTTGGATGGCCTGCTGGGGAAAGATCAACTCTTGAACGAAGGGTTGCAGGCTCTTCTGTTGCCACCGGATCTCAAGAACACCATTGCTCCTGGCTTAGTCAGCTAGGGCGCTTTCGAAGTTGGCGTCGTGCATCAAAGTGCAATCGGTTCCAACAGTCGCCACAATTTGGCACTTCTTCAGACATCATGCACTTAGGATCAGATGCGGCTTCAAGGAGTGAGTACGGCCTCAGAGAGAGAGAGGGACTTCTTTGTACTCCTTAATTGTAACACTCAATCTTATTGTATAAGAGAGCGTTTTGTATCACTTTCATGTGTTTGGATATGAATAAAAGTGACACTTTTCTTTTTGCCTCTTTCTGTTGTCTTGAATGTTTTGTTTTAGAAGCAAAAGAATGATTTTGGTGGACCCGCCACTTTATAAAAGAAAGTGACAGGGGAATGCGTACTCCCAGAGAAGGTGAACTTTTGTCAAGTGTCTAGGATTGACTTGATTCAAGGTCAGCTGGGGAATTTGATAAAACATTGTCAGCGGTGTAATGTTAACCTAACAATGTCTTTAGGTGGACCTGTTATTCTGTTGAAGAGAATAACAAGTGAAACTAGACCCGCGAGGAATCTAGTAAAGCTTTTACCGTTAGAGGTGTGATATTAACTTAACGGGTTGGAGATAGTCTTGTCAGAAGTGTGGTGTTAACTCGACAAGGATGTGAGTCAGAGGTGTGATATTAACTTAACTCAGAATGTCACTGTCATAGGTGTAATGTTTAACTTAACAGTGAGGTAATGCTAGAGGTGTGATGTTGAACTTAGCATTGGTCATCTCGACTTAGACGAGGAAGTCGAGGAACGGTCATGGCCATAGGTGTATTGTTGAACTTAGCGATGACTCGGATGCTAGAAGTGTAGTGTTAACTTGGCATCGTCCATTTCAGCTTCGATACGGAAGTCTGAAGAAAGGTGACTATCAGAGGTGTGATATTAACTTGACAGGCACTCGATGTACTGCTTAGAGGTGTAATGTTAACTTAAACAGTAGTTTGTCAGAGGTGTAATGTTAACTTGACAAGAATTGGCTCGTGATAAGAGCAATTTGAGGACCTGTCATTCTATTGATGAGAATCGACAAGTGGAATTTGAAATGCCAGAGGTATAGTGTTAACTTGGCAAATTTGAGAGTTTGTTACTCTATGCAGGGTTAACAAGCAAAGTTTATACCCGACAAAGGGTATTCATTACCAGAGGTATAGTGTTAACGTAGTAATGATTGCACTTTGTGGTCCTACCATTCTATAGATGAGAATTGGTAAGGGATTTTGGAGGAAAGAGTGGACTCGAGTCCACTTAGGATTTTTAGCAAACCCTCAGCTATCAACGGATTTGACATGCCTTTACCAACTACCGTTTGAGTTGGGCTAGCCATGCTATTCCCTCAGCATGATGAGTTGTCGAGGACTTATGTTGGGCTTAAAGGCCAACATTTTCCTCTATCCTTAGCCGTCGAGGGCGTCGGATCAAATGGGAACGTGTCCCTTAGGATTTTTAGCAAATCCTCAGCTGTCAACGGGTTTGACATGCCTTTACCAACTACCGTTTGAGTTGGGCTAGCCATGCTATTCCCCTCAGCATGGTGAGTTGTCGAGGACTTATGTTGGGCTTAAAGGCCAACATTTCCCTCTATCCTTAGCCGTCGAGGGCGTCGGATGTTTGATCAGAGGTGTACTTTTAACTTGATCGGAAGAAGAGTACTATTAAGGATAGTACTTCTTCAAGAATTTGCCATTGATCGGCATCATGAGTGTATCGCCATTTGAAGTTATGAGGCGATATGATCCATTTGAGTAGACTGACTCTACTACAAATGGTCCTTCCCATTTGGGCTGAAATTTTCCTTTTGTCTTGTGCGTCATGACCATGGGTCTTCGGACAGCTAAGACAAGGTCGCCTTTCTTGAAAGTTCGCGCTTTGACTTTCTTGTTGAAGGCTCTGGTGATACGAGCTTGGTAAAGCTCGATTTGTTGTTGGGCCTGCAAACGCTTGTCGTCTAAGGCTTCCAACTCCTGGAGTCGCTGCTGATGCTTCTCCTCAGTTGTCATTTCCGCTGTCAAGGCGACGCGTAGAGAGGGAAATTGTATTTCCAATGGAAGGACGGCTTCGCATCCGTATACCAAGGAAAATGGCGTGGCTTTAGTTGGGGTTCGCACCGTTGTGCGGTAGGCCCATAAGCATTCACCCAGCTTGTCGTCCCAGTCTCGTTGACTTTTCGAGACGAACTTTTTGAGAAGCTTGCCAATAGTCTTGTTGAAGGCTTCTGCAAGACCGTTAGCAGCAGGATAGTATGCCGTTGAGGACACACTCTGGATTCTGAACTTCGCGCAGAATCTCTGGAAAGCCTGGCTGATGAACTGGGGTCCATTGTCATGGATGATACGCCGAGGCACACCGAAGCGGTAAATAACGTGATGTTTCACGAACTTGATCACGTTAGAAGATTTCACCTCTTTCAAAGGGATAGCTTCGGCCCACTTTGAGAAGTAATCGGTTATCGCTAGAATGAACCGATGTCCTTTCGATGATGGTGGGCTGATAGGGCCAACCACGTCCATCCCCCACATTTCAAACGGCCAAGTAGAGGTCGTGGAGTGGAGGTACCCTGGTGCTTGATGGATGAAATCGCCGTGTATTTGGCAGGCGTGACATCTCTTAGCATAAGTGACAGCATCGGCGATCATCTTGGGCCAATAGTAACCCATCCTTTGGAGTCGATGTGCCAATTTCGGGCCAGGTTGATGAGCTCCACAAGTACCATCGTGGGCTTCTTTCAATACTCCTTAGGCTTCTTTTGATGAGAGGCATCGGAGCAGGATCCCGTCATGCGATCGACGATACAATGTTCGCGAAATCGCATTATAGTAGAATTTGGGGGCTTTCCTCTGAATGGCGGCCGCCTCCTTGGTGTCTTCGGGCAGAATGCCGTATAAGACAAAATCAATGTAGGGGAATCGCCAGTCTTTAAGCCCTGAAGCGGTCGACACTTCAAGTGTTTCTTTACCGCGACGATCTTCCGCTGACCCCGGGTAGTCTCCGAGGGGAATTTTTGGACAGTATAGGTCGTGGCTATAGACGAATACTTTCTCCATTGCTCCAGCTGGAAGAGCTAAGGAAGCAGCGAGGGATGCGAGTGCATCCGCATGTGCATTTTGCCTGCGCGGTACATGGTCGATGTAGAAGTTTGAAAACCTTTCGGCCATGTGAATTGTCGCGTTGTAGTAGGGTACTAGATCTTCATGTCTGGCTTCGTACTCTCCGCGAACTTGGCTGACGATGAGTTTAGAGTCACCGTACGCCTCGAGATTTTTAACGCCAATCTCATCGGCGAATTGCATCCCAATCAAAGAGCGTTGTATTCCGCCACATTGTTGGAACAAGGCTCCGTTAGCGAGACAGCTCGGGGGATCACATAATTTTGTGGGAGACAAGTACTACTCCTACCCCCGCCACTACGTGTCCCTTTGGGCTTGTCCTTGATGCACCGTCGAAGAAAAGTTGCCATACTTGACTTTCGAACAACGTCTGAGTCAGGCAGACTTCGGCGGCCTCGTCTGGGAGATCCTCATAGAGTTTGGCTGCCCTCGGATCTGGGTGTTCAGCTAAGAAGTCCGCCACCGCTTGCCCCTTAATAGCCTTTTGTGGCAGAAAATGCATCTCATATTGTGATAGCAATATGGCCCATTTTGCCAGCCGGCCATTTAGTGAAGAAGGCTTTGTCATAAGTAACCTCAGAGGGTTGACTTTTGATATGACATTTATAGTCTGGCCTACCAGATAGTGTCGCATTTTTTGAATGGCGAACACTAGTGCCAAACATTCCTTCTCGATCGGTTGTACCGATGTTCGGCTCCGATCATTGTTCTACTCAGATAGTAGATTGCCTGTTCTCGTCCTTGTTCATCATTCTGAGCTAGTAGAGCTCCCAGGGAATGATCCATTGCTCGGACGTACACCAGGAAAGGCTTTCCGGACACCGGAGCTGCAAGGACTGGTGGTTGGGTGAGGTAGTGTTTGATCTCCTCAAACGCTTTTTGACAAGCGTCGTCCCAAATGAATGAAACACCCTTTTTCATCAGTTTGGCGAAGGGTTGGCATCTTCCGGAAAGGTTTGATATGAACCTGCGGATGTACGCCAATCGTCCTTGTAATCCCCTGAGCTCCTTGAGGCTTCTGGGGGGTTGCATCTCTTGGATAGCGCGGACTTTCTCTGGATCCAAATAGATTCCTGTGGAAGTCACAACAAATCCTAGGAATTTGCCACTGGCTACCCCCAGGAAGGATTTGGTGGGGTTCATCTTCAATTGATGAGCCCGCATGATGTCGAAGACCACCTTCAGGTCTGCTATGTGATCACCTTTAGTGCGACTCTTCACCGCGATGTCATCGACATAGCATTCCACCGTTTTTCGCATTTGCTGATGGAAAATGGCGTTCATGGCCCTTTGGTATGTTGCCCCTGCATTTTTCAGTCCGAAGGGCATGACGGTGTAACAATATACCCCTAGAGGAGTCCTGAAGGAGGTATGCTTTTCGTCATCGGGATACATCTTGATTTGATTGTATCCTGAGAACCCGTCCATAAAGGACATTCGCTCGAATCCACAAGTATTGTCAATCATGACATCTGTGATTGGCAATGGGAATTCGTCTTTGGGACAGGCCTCGTTTAGATCACGGAAGTCGATGCAGATCCGGATCTTCCCATTTTTCTTGGCGACGGGGACGATGTTGGCTACCCAGTCGGGATGTTGTTCTTCCCGGATGAAGCCAGAATCGATGAGCTTTCTGACTTCTGATTGAATTGCCTCCATTATCTCTGGACAGAACCGTCGCTGCTGTTGTTTAACAGGCTTCATGTCCGGATTGATGTTGAGGCGATGCATAGCCACTTGAGGATCAAGTCCAGGCATGTCCTCATAATTCCAGGCGAAGACATCTATATACTCTTGTACAAGAGATATTAGATCCTTCTTCTCTGGAGGCGACAGGCCGTCACTTATGAAGATGGGCTTGGGGTTGGTCTCATCTCCTAGGTTAATCTGAACAACCTTGTCATCTGTGGGTGGCTCACGCTGTTCAAAGCGGATATCCCAAAGAGCATTCAAATGTTTGATCCAAGGATCTGTGTCAGGTTGGATCATTTCTTCAACTTCATCTTCCAGATGGCCTGTTGAAACCATGTTTACTGAAAGCCCTTTGAAGATGTTGCCGACACTGACATCTGACTCCCATGATGACGTGTCTGAAGAGCAATCGTTGCTCGACGATTCTTGAGAATCAGAGGCTGATGGGACCGTAGTTGATACATAGCCCAACCCCCTGCGCGTCCGATGATAATAATCGGGGGCCTTCCCTTTTGGCACAAAGGATCGAAGTAGCGTCCTCCTTCCTTTGCCGAAGTTCAACCCGGGCTTGTTGGTTATATCGTACCCCATTTGCTTCATCATTCTGAGTGCTTTCGATTCATAATGGTCGAGCTGAGGGGATTCCTCCTCGCTTTCCGATTCTTCGCGGGGCATTGGTTCAGACGAGATTCGCCCAAAAAGTATTGGTTTTTGGCCTTTTCGTCTTGCCGGAACCAAGAATATAGATTCCTGCGCATCGCCATTATCCTGGTATGTCCCGAAAGATGATTTTACTGGTACATGCAATGATGTCAAAGCATCCATTGCCGACCAGATGTCATCGCCTACGTCGGTAGTAGTATCCGACGGTATTGAATCGGATGCACACGCAGAAAAATATTCAAAGTCTAGATTCTCATTAATATACCAACCGCCTGCATCGTCGGTGGTATTATCAACATCGAGCTTATTAGTGCTCTTTACAAGTGGTTTTAACTCCCACAGGCACTTTTCTTGCTCGGGCTCAGTGTCAGCCTCATTACCAGAGTCTGGCGCCTCCAGTTGCGGGGTTTCATCTACCGGATCCTGATATAAAAGGGAATCCGTGAAATAATTCTCGACTCCCTTGAACGGATACCTTTCGGCAACCAACGTTTGCACCTTCCCACTCGCGTCAATGTATTTCATGACTTGGTGAAGAGTGGAGGGAACGATGGAGTTGCGGTGGATCCATGGTCGTCCTAGCAGCAGATTGTAGGAAGTGTCGGCATCGATGACGTAACACGTCACCTCCGACTTGAGGCTCCCAATCTGGCACTTGAGCTTGATCTTCCCCATCGGACGGGTGCCGTTGGCATTGAACCCGTAGATGGTCGTCTGTGTAGGGCTCAGATGGTGGGTAGGGATGCCGAGGTGTTGCATGACTCGGCGGGGCATAATGCTCAATGCGGACCCTGGATCTACCTGAATACGGTTCACCTCAGATGATCCGATGTAACCTGTGAAGTACAGGGGTCGATCATGTTTCCCTTTCACCTGCATATCATCTACCGTGAAGGTGATGCAGGGGGCATTCTGGGAAGTGTGGAGGCAATCCTCTACATCTTCCTCCTTCGGCACCTGGGTCACGAAGGCCTCAGCATTTGCCAGAGCTTCTTGCAGAGCCTCTCTGGTTGACTTTGATAGCCTCAGGAGTCATACAAGGTATGCGTGCCGGAATGTTGGCCAGCTGAGCCAGGACATCAAAGCGGTAAGGTGCCGAAGACCCTTCCGCGATGCCTCTTTGAAGGGCTCGAGAGAATCGAGTCTCCTTCTGCTTCTCCACAGGTGGCTTCGTGGAGGGCCTAGTTGGCTCTGCAGCCGGTTGCGGAGGGTTTACCGCCACTTCGCCGTACTGCTTCAAGTAGGGTTGCCCCGACCGAGTTCCCGTCGTTGGTTGGTTGGGCTCTGCGGCCAAGACTATCGTTTCCTCCTCTGAGTCGGTCAGTGAGGGAACATCATCCTCTGCTTCTCGGGAGGAGGCACATACCACATGGCAGGACGAAGCTTTTGCCTTGCCTTTGGACTTCCTGTTGGTCACAGTAGTCCACTGTTGTTCATCGACGAGGTCAGGGTGGACCCACATGGTTTCCCCCTGAGGTGTAGGGACGGCTACCAAGCCCTTCTCCTGTTGCTGGTGAGGGTCTGTGTTGACCACTCTTAATTCTCCCCTTGGAATAGGAGTTACCCCCGCAGGCGCTGGAGGTTGTCTCCCGAACTGGAGAACCGACGTCACATTGGCCGTGACCTTCTTCTGCTCTGGTCGGAGCTTGAGCACCTCCGCGTCAATCAAGCCTGAAGAATGTCCTTGAAGACGTAGCAGCTTTTGGTAGATGTCCCAACATCCTGTGGTACATGCAGTAGTTGGGATTGTCGGTCTTGCCGACTTCCTCCGGGCGTCTAATTTCAGGGAGCTTCAGTCGATTGCTCTTGTTGAGTAGCTTGAAGAGCGAATCGACGTGTTCCTCCTTGAAGGAATACTGCTTGTTGGGGCGTGGCTGGCTTGAAGAGCCACTTGCCCTGCCTGTTTGAGGTTTGGAGGGAGATTTGGTCTCCGTCGCCAAATTATCCTTCCGCTTCGTCTGGAGGGAGGTGTCTGGTGCCGGTGCACGCCTTGTTGACCTTTCCGGCCGCAGCTTGCCTTCCTCTGCCTTGACACGGGCAACAATCTCCTCAGCCTGTTCACCCTGTTGGACTAACTGCTTCCAGGTGCGGCTTTCAGCAACTCCTATTTGAGCAAGGAGTGAGGTTTGGAGATTGTGGCGGCATGTTTCCACCAGGGTGGCCTGGGTCATACCGCTTGGGCACCGGAGTGCCGTGTTCCGAAATCTTTCACGAAAGATTTGACGGACTCCCCTCTCCGCTGTTTGGTAGCTAAAAGGGTGGGCATTGTGACTTCGGAGTCGTCTTCGAAGAAGCGTGTCAAGAACAGCTTCTCTAGATCCCCCCAGTTCTTGATAGAACCCTCCGGGAGCTTCATAAACCACTCAAAAGCCAACCCTTTCAGGGTGCCGATGAACAGTCGCGCCAGGATGGCGTCATTATCTACCACATTCCCGGTCTGGGATTTGAAGTAGTAGATGTGCTGGTTGGGTGACCCCTTCCCGTCGAATGCTTGGAGGGTTGGAGCCTTGAACTTAGGAGGGTATGGAACTAAGTCCCACTCAGCCGGATAGGGCCGGACCACTCCAGCTTCTTGGAGGTCCTTGCGATTGGCAAGGGCCTCGAGGCGTCGTTCCAATTGACTCATCCTCTTAGCATGAGTCTTCTCCTGGTCTTGGTCGCTTCTTGCCTGCGACGAGGGCTTAGACACATCCGAGGTAGATCGTCGTGTCTCGTCGGAAGGTTCGGAGGGTGGGCTTCCTCCCTTTCTCCCTTTCCCCTTCGGCCGTCTAGGAGGAGATCTCGCTCTTTCTTCAAGCAATTTCTCAAGCATATGCTTAAGGGAGTCAATGGATCTCTGTTGAGAGGCGATTATATCCATCTGGTGCTTCTGCGTCTGTTCTAAACGCCTGGCCGTCTCCTCAGGAGTGTCTGCCATGTAGGCGGAAGCCTCCTTCTCGACGGAAGAGTTTGAAGCCTGCGACTCCACTATAGCGGAGTGAGAATCACCCTTTCTAATGCCGCGGGCTAAGGCATTATAGTCAATTGGGGGAATGGCCCCTGTCCGGGTGCGAGTGTGTTGATACACCCCCTCCGGCTCAGAGTCAGATTCCTCTGAGTTGACCATTGGTTGTTTTCCCTTGCTTCTGCTAGTCATGTTTGCAGTAAGCTCCGGGTATTCAACATCTGAGAAGGTTCTCCTCCTGTGGGAGCGTCTTCTTTTGGCTGACGGGGGAATCAGGGTCAGCTGTCTGATTAAGGACTGCTGGTGCACGCCTGATCCATAATGGCATCCAGAGAGCATATGGATGAGTTGTTGACAGCAGCATGACGAAGTGGCTTGATTGGCACTTCTTTTCCTTGTCAAATAATCCCTCAAATCCGTGGGAGGGGGATTAAAGAGACTGGTCTCGCAACGTCGAAGACGGGAGACAGTCATGTGCTGTTCAGCCTGGACGCAGACTTCAGGGACGCGGCTCTCATGACGCGGCTGTATGACGCGCGCGCGAGTCTCGCGTTGCTGCCTGATGCGTTTAGGCAGAGTTGCTTGAGAGATAGTGGGCTGCTGGGCCCCACGCCCATGAGTGCGTACTTCCTGCGTTTGAAAAGACGCGGAGGTTTCACCCTGGCGTTTGATGAGTTGGTCCTCAGAGGACTCAACTTGAGGGGTCTCGCGTTTGGGTCGCCAAACGCGGATCTCACGCACTGGACGAGGTGCGAGCAAGGCATCAGATTGTACATCGCGTCCACCCCCAGTCAGACAACCAACGGTTCCGACTTGGAGTTGACGCGCGCGTCTCCTCTGTGACGCTCAGCATTCCGGTTGCGTCGAGGAGGTGGAGAGAAACCAACAACATCTTGGTTTATAGAACCAAGAGTGTTCACCACGCGGGTCTCCTGAGAGACGTTGACGCGGGTATTCTGCGCGACGCAGTTGATCGCAGCAGCAGTGGTGCCTGGGACCACGCGGGCCTTCTGGGAGGCGTTGGCGCGTGTGTTCTGTGCGACGCGGTTGATCGCAACAGCAGTGCCGGAGGTCACGCGGGCCTTCTGGGAGGCGTTGGCGCGTGAACTTGTCTTGGCACAGTGGGCATCGGCACCCGGCAGAGCCTCAGATTGGGCTTCGGGTAGCTTCTCAGTTGAGACCCTGCGGCAGACGCGGGTCTTTGGGCTCTTGGAGCCAGAAGAGAGGAACTCTTCATACTTCGCCTGGTCGAACTCGACAACGAGTGTTTCGACCATCTTCCCCTTACGGAGAACATCATCCTGCGCCACGATCTGTTCGTCAGTGACGAAAGTAGTCCCCAGCGGAGTCGCCATCTCTTGTTTGACACGGAGAGGGGGTTGGCTGGCGTAACGTTTCCTGGAATCAGATGGAAAAGATTACAGCCGGCTTAATCTTCCGGTTACAAGGAGGGGGAATATTGAATCTTGAATTCCCCCTTTGTTTAGTGCTGGGTTCTTCGTGTGGTGGTGGAGAGTGAATCTTGTTCTCCGTTGACCGGATGACTGTTCGGACCGTCGGGGATCTTCTCTTCGGTCGGTAGAGGGAGTAACTCAGCTCCGTCTACCAAAACTCTAGAAGAGGAGGTAGGCGAAGAGCGGCTAGTACTCAGTAAGCTCGCTGAAGGGTTTTCTCTCTCTCTGTCGATGATCTCTCTTTTGCCCGATAATCGTCGTCGTCCTCTCTTGTTGTTGTTGTGCTCCTGCCCGTCGCCCTCCGATAATTGTCGACCGATAATTGTCTTCTTTCCTTCAATAGAGACGGGACTATTTATAGGGTTTTTAGGGGGTGATCGTGCCCCCTAAAAGTGCTCCACGATGAGGGCCAACTTCCCCGCTACATGGGCGGTGGATGGCGCCATAATCGAGGTAGTTGCAACTGAGACGTGGGTGTCGAGCCGACGCGTCTTGATGCTGAGACGCGGGCTTCGGGCCGACGCGCCTTGATGCTGAGACGCGGGCGTTGAGCTAACGCGCCTTGATGCTGAGACGCGGGCTTCGGGCTGACGCGCCTTGATGCTGAGACGCGGGCTTCGGGCTGACGCGCCTTGATGCTGAGACGCGGGCGTTGAGCCAACGCGCCTTGATGCTGAGACGCGGGCTATCTCTCGCGTCTTGATTGTCACATTTAGCCTTGCGCCTGGATCTTGGATCTCTGTGTTTTGGTGGCTTGTCTTGGTGATTTTTAGACAGCCTACAGTTTGCTCTTGTATCATTTTCTTTACTCACTGTTCTCAGTAGTATTTTATATGTTACTTGTATTATTACATGTGATTGTCTCTTTTATTTTACCAGTTGACTACCTATATCACTCCATGTGACATCAGGGACCATACATCTTATTCCTTTAGTTTAATTGAGAGATTATTAGAAGCATTTCATGTATTGGTAGTTGTCACTGGTTGACTTAGGCCTAGCATTGAATATTCTGGACTGTGATTTAATCTACTGATCAGTTGACGTACATTATATTTGAGGATAGAGGACATATCTTATGTATAGTGTTTATTGGCAGTTGTTGGTGATTATCCCGACTAAAACTCCTGTGGGCATCGAGGAAGTGTTAGATATGATATTGTTTTACCGATTACTTGGATTAACATTGACATAGTTAGAATTGGAGTTGACCTGAATTGATGGATTTGATTAGTTGACTCGATGGTGATGGACTTGATCTTGGGTTGGGGAGTGAGCGTAGATTGGGTTGACCCGACCTGGTGGAATTTAGATTTATTCTCTTGATATATTGTTGAGTTTTATAGATCTTGTGATTGACCTTGATAGAGTGAGAGTGTGTGATAATCTTATTCTTCTGAAATATAAGAATTTGATTATGTGTATCAGGACATGTAGTATTTTAGTTATTGAGAGTTAGATATATCGGCGACTCAAAGATTATATATATATCGATGACTTGAGGATCAGAATAGATTGATGTGACGAGAGAACTAGTCATTGATTCGTTAAGCTTGTGGGTTACTGTACCGGACCACTTTGACATAGATTGATATTTGACGGTCAGGATGACTGTTGAGGGTAGGTTCATGATGACTATTGAGATCGGATATTGTTATATGCAGTACAGACATATGAGGTATGGACCGGTTCTAGATTAGACTGTCTATTGAACAATATCTGGATTAGTTATTGTATAAATCTATGTTATTGTAAGTTACTGGGACATGATTGTTTGACCGTAACCACGGTACAGTCCTATTGTTCATCGTATACACGGTTACTGTTACTGTTACTGTTACTGATATTGTTCACCGTGTATACGATTACTGATTGATTATTACTGTACTGATATTGTTACCGTCCAGTAGCATCCCAGTAATTGAAATGGCATAAGGTATTGATTGTTACTGATGGCATTACCTAACTGACTGTACACTAGACACCTTTCACTGGACCTTGACATATGACTGTATCACTGTTACTTGACATCTAGTACTCCTGTACCCCCTGTATCCATGTCCCATGTACTATTGACCTGTTAATAGCACAGTCAAACCGGCGTCCGGCGGTTTGCCGCCTGGTGTCGGGATGACGAGGATGTATCCCACAATCGTACTAGCGTCCGGTGGATCTTGAATGGAACTAAGTGCCACACGGAACAAAGTGCCACATCATACACATGGTGGGGGCCACCTCTTGAATCTGTGGGGGCCACCTCTAGAATCCATTCCCCTCAGAGCAAAGTGCCACACGGAGCAAAGTGCCACACCACACACGTGGTGGGGGCCACCTCTTGAATCTGTAGGGCTATCTACTGATTGTGCCACCTGGTGTTAGCGTGATATTACATTCTCAGTGCCTATTAGCATCCACACGCACTTGTATGAAGATAACTCCTAGGACCCATGTTATTTGGTTCTCTTTCCCTATTCGAACAATGATACCCGCATATCGGAGTTCGAATGAGTTCTACTGGATGTGCGGGCTCCAGGGTGAACTGTCGGATGTTGTGGGACGCCGGTGGGAAAGTGACAAAGATAACGTAGAACACTCCTGATTATTATTGATTGGCTTGACTGAACACATTGTATTATACCCTGAACTGTTACTCTGCCTTATGACCCATGACTGTATACAAGATTGTATCTAGGACCAGACTTATGACCAGACTTGGATGCCAACCTAGTGACATGTGATGGATTACACGCCTTGACATTGATTGCATATTTACAGTTGTGCCATTTGTCTGCTACCTGTATTCATATTTTTATCATATGTGTTACTGTTCAGTTATTTATTGTGTTATTTAGACTTTCTATCTGCAGTTGTTCTTACTATTATATATGCACATGGTTTCTTCTGCACGAGCTGTTTCCCCTTTACACACACACGCATTATGGTCGCGTTCTGACGACCCTGGGTTTGCACGTCCAGCTATTGGACGGTTGTTCTAATGTGCAGGGTTCGACAAGACTGTTCGTCTTGCGAGGGACTGGACGCTTTTTCTTCTATTTCTGGTATTTCACCTCTTTATATTCTGTCATTTCCTGATTCTGCATTTATTGCTTTCAGCTGCCATATTCTTGCCATCGTTTATCTGCTATCCTTATCATTATCATTATATGTATTATTGCAGTGTTCATTGATCATTATGCTTCTGATTTATAGCTTGTTCAGGTTACAATTTGGGCTTAGCGCGTATATGTGGGGTATTTTTCCTCGCGTATATGCGTCGCCATAACGTCTCCGTATCTTTAGGATCGGGGCGTTACAGAGTGGTATCAGAGCCAGGTTCGACATAAAAGAGAACCTAGTTCCTACCTGTAACCTGAGACAGTTATGTTGACACTGTAATATATATATACTATTCACGTGATAATATTGACTCCATTTGGAAATTGATCGTCCTCCCTTTGGAATTCCGTTCTTGATCTGTTGATATTCATGATTCCAACACTTCAATTAGAGTGATTTGGATGTCCATCTTGATTTCATCCTTCCTTCCTATTCATTCCTCCTGATTCTACCTCTTGAGATCGGTTACTCCATGTTGAAGCTGGTAGCTGAGATCAGAGCGCGCAGCGGAAGCGTGGAAGCTTGTTTGTATTTCCTCTTGATTGTTGATTCTCTTATCATTCCCTGTTTGAAGCTTGTTGTTTCTTCTTGACCTTGATTCTTTTACCATTCCCTGCTTTATTAAAATTTCGAGGACGAAATTTTTATTAAGGTGGGTAGAATGTAATACCCATATCTTGCAATGCATGAACTAATAGTGAAAAAAAAATAATACTTATAAAGTGTATGTGTATTTTATTTTAAGGAAATTGTCATTTTTAAAGTTTAGATATTATTTTAATTATTACTAATTAATTCTCGATTATCATCATCATGATTTATTGTTTTTAGTACCTCATTTTATCTTATTTTTTCCCTTTTGTTTCAAGCCCAAGCCCATCTTATCACTTTCCTCTTCTCTTTATTTTCTAATTGAGCCCAAGCCCAATAGCAGGCCCAAATCCAATTCCTTCACAAAAAAAAATAATAATAAAAGAAATTAGAAAACCCGCATGAGCAACAAGTTTCGAACCAAGGCCAATGCCATATAACATTAATGCTCTAACCATCTTGGCCATTTTGGCTTTTGTTGCAAAAGGGCACCAACCATTTTATTTAGCATTTATTACCCTTTTTCTTATTTCATAACCCACAACACAATTACACCCCCTATATAATTCTATCCTAATCTAACCCTAACCTAACCTCCCCATCTCCTCTGCCGCTGCGCTACTCCCCTCGGCCCCAAAATCCCTCCTTTTCACCACCTTCGATCATTACTATGCCGATCTCCCCCGCGTTCTCGATTTCGAATCGGAGTCTCCCTAAAGGGATGATGAAGGGGAAAGCCTGAGATTTCATCAAGGGTTTTAATGAGAGGAGATGAAGCGAATGGTAGCGGATCCAAGGTCAGGTTCTAATCATCCCGTAATTCCTCTTTAATTCTAATCAAGTTTCGTTTCTTTTTCTTTTAAATTTTTGGGATCATGCAATTGTTGAATATCTTTTCATTAATTTTTCTTTTGAATTTCTTCATGAACAAGTCAGGTGATGTTCCAATCTACATTCTGGTTCCTCTCCAATGTTATCCTAATCAAGGATTAGTTTTTTTGTTTACAGTTTTTGGATCTTGCATTTATTGGATTTTTTTTTTGAATAGCTTATCCTCGTTCCGAGCATAGGGCGATTATTTATTTATTTATTTGATGATTTTTTATGCACAGTGAAGTGATGATGCGTCGACATGAAAAAGTCATGAACTTGTTAAATCTCAGCTGCATGTTCTCTATTGACCAATTCAATAAATTTAGTAATAAACAACCTTGACATGTTCCTCTTCATGAAATCTTATCCGTTATACTTGGTCTGTTGAAATTAAGAAATCAAATTTCAAGAATCAAAGAGAAGTACATAGTGTAGACAAGTTGACATTTGCTATTTGATTTCAACTATAAATGGCAGCTTAGTTGTGCTCTTCATTGTGAAAATTTTTTTATGAATTATTTGATGTTAAGACAAGAGTTACCTCCTGGTGTTTCATCTTCTTTTGCTTCTTGATCAGTAATCCATTGTTTGGAAGATCCCCTGAAACTGTTTAGCTTTATCTTGATGTCTTCATTTCTGCTTTTGGTTTTGGGAAGAGGACCTTCAGAAGAAAATTTGACAGATAATCCTCTCCGTTTCTTTGCGCCTACTCTTTCTTCGACTGAGGTGATGGCGTAAGCAACTGCTGCGATTGCTGCTTCAAATTCTCCATCTCCACCGCTGAAACTATAAGGCGAGAGCGAACGCACCGTGCCCTCATAAAGTGAGTGTTCTTTATTTTCTTATTGAATATTTCGATATTATTTTATGTGAGTGTTTGCTCTTGTATCATTTTCTTTACTCACTGTTCTCAGTAGTATTTTATATGTTACTTGTATTATTACATGTGATTGTCTCTTTTATTTTACCAGTTTGACTACCTATATCACTCCATGTGACATCAGGGACCATACATCTTATTCCTTTAGTTTAATTGAGAGATTATTAGAAGCATTTCATGTATTGGTAGTTGTCACTGGTTGACTTAGGCCTAGCATTGAATATTCTGGACTGTGATTTAATCTACTGATCAGTTGACGTACATTATATTTGAGGATAGAGGACATATCTTATGTATAGTGTTTATTGGCAGTTGTTGGTGATTATCCCGACTAAAACTCCTGTGGGCATCGAGGAAGTGTTAGATATGATATTGTTTTACCGATTACTTGGATTAACATTGACATAGTTAGAGTTGGAGTTGACCTGAATTGATGGATTTGATTAGTTGACTCGATGGTGATGGACTTGATCTTGGGTTGGGGAGTGGGCGTAGATTGGGTTGACCCGACCTGGTGGAATTTAGATTTATTCTCTTGATATATTGTTGAGTTTTATAGATCTTGTGATTGACCTTGATAGAGTGAGAGTGTGTGATAATCTTATTCTTCTGAAATATAAGAATTTGATTATGTGTATCAGGACATGTAGTATTTTAGTTATTGAGAGTTAGATATATCGGCGACTCAAAGATTATATATATATCGATGACTTGAGGATCAGAGTAGATTGATGTGACGAGAGAACTAGTCATTGATTCGTTAAGCTTGTGGGTTACTGTACCGGACCACTTTGACATAGATTGATATTTGACGGTCAGGATGACTGTTGAGGGTAGGTTCATGATGACTATTGAGATCGGATATTGTTATATGCAGTACAGACATATGAGGTATGGACCGGTTCTAGATTAGACTGTCTATTGAACAATATCTGGATTAGTTATTGTATAAATCTATGTTATTGTAAGTTACTGGGACATGATTGTTTGACCGTAACCACGGTACAGTCCTATTGTTCATCGTATACACGGTTACTGTTACTGTTACTGTTACTGATATTGTTCACCGTGTATACGATTACTGATTGATTATTACTGTACTGATATTGTTACCGTCCAGTAGCATCCCAGTAATTGAAATGGCATAAGGTATTGATTGTTACTGATGGCATTACCTAACTGACTGTACACTAGACACCTTTCACTGGACCTTGACATATGACTGTATCACTGTTACTTGACATCTAGTACTCCTGTACCCCTGTATCCATGTCCCATGTACTATTGACCTGTTAATAGCACAGTCAAACCGGCGTCCGGCGGTTTGCCGCCTGGTGTCGGGATGACGAGGATGTATCCCACAATCGTACTAGCGTCCGGTGGATCTTGAATGGAACTAAGTGCCACACGGAACAAAGTGCCACATCATACACATGGTGGGGGCCACCTCTTGAATCTGTGGGGGCCACCTCTAGAATCCATTCCCCTCAGAGCAAAGTGCCACACGGAGCAAAGTGCCACACCACACACGTGGTGGGGGCCACCTCTTGAATCTGTGGGGGCCACCTCTTGAATCTGTAGGGCTATCTACTGATTGTGCCACCTGGTGTTAGCGTGATATTACATTCTCAGTGCCTATTAGCATCCACACGCACTTGTATGATGATAACTCCTAGGACCCATGTTATTTGGTTCTCTTTCCCTATTCGAACAATGATACCCGCATATCGGAGTTCGAATCAGTTCTACTGGATGTGCGGGCTCCAGGGTGAACTGTCGGATGTTGTGGGACGCCGGTGGGAAAGTGACAAAGATAACGTAGAACACTCCTGATTGTTATTGATTGGCTTGACTGAACACATTGTATTATACCCTGAACTGTTACTCTGCCTTATGACCCATGACTGTATACAAGATTGTATCTAGGACCAGACTTATGACCAGACTTAGATGCCAACCTAGTGACATGTGATGGATTACACGCCTTGACATTGATTGCATATTTACAGTTGTGCCATTTGTCTGCTACCTGTATTCATGTTTTTATCATATGTGTTACTGTTCAGTTATTTATTGTGTTATTTAGACTTTCTATCTGCAGTTGTTCTTACTATTATATATGCACATGGTTTCTTCTGCACGAGCTGTTTCCCCTTTACACACACATGCATTATGGTCGCGTTCTGACGACCCTGGGTTTGCACGTCCAGCTATTGGACGGTTGTTCTAATGTGCAGGGTTCGACAAGACTGTTCGTCTTGCGAGGGACTGGACGCTTTTTCTTCTATTTCTGGTATTTCACCTCTTTATATTCTGTCATTTCCTGATTCTGCATTTATTGCTTTCAGCTGCCATGTTCTTGCCATCGTTTATCTGCTATCCTTATCATTGTCATTATATGTATTATTGCAGTGTTCATTGATCATTATGCTTCTGATTTATAGCTTGTTCAGGTTACAATTTGGGCTTAGCGCGTATACGTGGGGTATTTTTCCTCGCGTATATGCGTCGCCATAACGTCTCCGTATCTTTAGGATCTGGGCGTTACACTTTGGCCATGGAGACCTTTCTATGTTTCCGTGCATGAAGCATTAGACCACCCCCAGAGAGGACTTCTTCAAATTTTCCTTGGTCGAAGTGAACGACCAGGTTCTTGAAAGTGATAGGCTTGCATTGCGGGCCTGCTTCCTCGTTGCGCCAGAGGACCGCGGTAGGCTCACAGAGAGCCTTATCTGTCTCCGCAGAGACTTACTTTGAAGATTTAGCCAGAGGGGTTCTGGCTGTACCGGCTTTCCTGAATTCAGAGATAAACCCGAAGGTCTGTTCGTCGCATTGCGATACTTGATTCTCAGCAATGGAGAATTCGTTCCCCAGCGGAGCCGCCATCTTGTTTTCCATTGATTTGCAAAGGGGAAAACTTACATCAAAGGGTCGAGGAGCTAAATTACAAGTATTCTAAAAAAAGATTACAAGTAGATCTCCTCTGAGATTCTGGAGAAGTGTGCCGATAGGAGTCTTATCAGCGCGCGACCACTTTGTCCCTTTGACGATGCGATCGATAGGATTCCCTTCTCGCCTGGTTCGGAGAATCAGAGAACAGAAGGTTGGTAGAACCCTCTTGTTACTTCTCAAAACCGCCTCCACTTAGGAATTCCTTCTCGCCTGGTTTCAGAGATTCCTTGAGAAGAAGGTATTAGGGTATCAGCACCCTGATTAGAGAAGCAGTTCTCTAAAGTCTCTGAATTATTGGAAGCACGAGAATAGCCTCTCTCTGTTTTTCAGCCTTTCGCCTCTTGTGTGCGCTCTGCGTCTCTTCTCGTCATGGAGTCTTGTGCGGTCCGCCTGGTCTCTTTTTTCTTGTGCCCCCTGGTGGGCTATTTATAGAGAGAGCAGGGGTATAATTGTCCCTTGAAAATATGAAAACAGATTGAGTCAAATCTGTTTAAATCTGGAAAGTAGCCTTGCTGCGAGGCTAGAATCAGCTTCCGCGAAGCTAGAAGTAGCAGGTAAATCGATCTCTTGATTTGTTTTTATCCTTTCCATATAATTGGAAGATCTCCCTTGATCCTCTTACTCGTTTTAAGAGAGTCAAGAGATCATGGCAAGCAACTGCCAAATTTGATCCCAGATTTGATCTTAATTGGATTTGATCTTGATCCTAAATAGATTTAATCTCATCTGGAGATTTAATTGGTCAAAGGTTGACCATGACAGACCCGCAGCGGAGCTACCGCGTTGAGCTCGCAGTGGAGCTGGAGGAAGCGTCTGGCGAAGTCAGAAGAAAGCTCTTTAGCAGAGCTAGATAACGTCTATGGCGAAGCTACCGAACATCCTTTTGCGCTGTTGCGCGTGGCTTCGAGCGAAGCTAACTCTCTGCGGAGTTAACTGAGTACTTCAGGCGAAGCTGTAAGTTAGCTTCCTGACGGAGCTTTGAGCGGCTCCAAGGCGAAGTTGGGCAATCTTAGCCTCTCAGGCGAGGCTCTCCTCTTGGGCTCATGCGATGCTAAGTGTTAGCATCTTAGACCTGCTGAGGTTGTTCAAAGACAATCTGGGCTCACTGTCTGCTTCACTGGATCAGTAAAGTCCAAGTTGCTGCTTTGTCCCTCGGGGATGGATGAAAATTGGTCGTCATCTTGTCTGTCACTTGTCTTTTGTAAATGTCAACAAGTTTAGACATTGTTCAGGCCAGTAAGAATCTTGTCTTTTTTAAAGTGTCAACAATCTATGGTCTATATATATTATACAGAGTTATATAAGGTGAGGATCAAAATAATCTAGTGTAATAATGGAATTTTAGAAATTCTGTAGAAAATTTCAGAGAGAAATAAAATATTGATAATTTTAAGTACATGTGTATATACAAGGATATGATGCATAAATATAAGGATTTTCTTAACCTTGATTCCTTATTGATTTTTTATTAATTAAATCAAGAATTTACCTAGTGGATGATGAACTCATATTGGATGTAGGGTTGGGATTGAACTGGGTTGATGATGATGAGATGAAAGGTCTAGATGTTTCTTGAACATGTTGATGTGGAGGTGGCAATTAAAAGAGAATAATAGTATGACACATGGACTCATTATATTAATTTAATAAACACTGACTGTTAAAAGGGAAAGAATCCCAACCATCTTCATCCTCTATGTGAGAACAAAGCCCTAAGAACCCAATTCTCTGTTCAATCTCCCAACCCATTCTTCTCTAAAATCCTTATCAAAATCCTCAAATTTCATCTCTCTTATTTTCCTCTCTTCTCCTCCTCTTTCTCCCCCTGGATCTGAAATAACGCATGGAGGTGCGGCCAGCCACGCGACGGCCGGTCGGAGCTTGGGAGTGGAGGTGAGTGGGTTTTCTTTTCTTTTTTTTCAATTCTCAAATCTTCATCTCTTATGATTCATAAATCTTGATCTTTGATTTTGAGTGGACTTTCCTTTGATCTATGTATGGTTTAAACTATGAAGTTGAAGGCGGATTACGGAGAGGATGATGGTAAATTAAGTTATGTTAGAACTATTAATGTTCATATGAAATTTTTCCATGATTAAGAACATTAAATACCTAAGTTCATAGCTTACTTATGATTCAATTTAGATGAAGAGGTTAAGGGGAAGTTGAGAAATTCTTAATTCGAAGCACTTTAGAAATGGTAGTACAAAGCAGTTAAAGTTTATCACGATCTGAAATATGAAACTTGGGGTTTCTTCCAAATGGATATTTGAATGAAATAGGTCATGTAATATACCGTTGGAAAGATAATCGAGTCTACTTTCTAATGGCTTTTGCGGTGTCCTGATCAAATGTCTGTGGTAGAAATTACCGCTGAAACATGATAGGCTAGTTGAAGTACCGAGTTGCATAATTTTGAATGTCTAGAAATTTTTGTTTATTTAGGGTTGTCCATACGAATTAAACAGGTCATGTAATATATCATTGAAATATCATTAAGTCAAATTTTTAGGGAAAATTTTTGAGTCTTATTCTTATGTCAAAAGCGGAGTTATGATAAAAACATCGTCGATTGTTAGGGAGGTCAGATCTGACGAATTTCTATTTAGGAGGGATCTATGTGAATTTATAGGAATTAATAAATAGGCATGTTAAGCTAAGCCTAGAATTAAACACATTTCTTCTAGTAACGCATGTTATGAACGCGAGTATATCATAATTGTTTATTAGATTATTGGCTCTTTATAATAATGTCTCATTAACAGTGTTTTGCATATATATACTCGGTATGTTGATAATTATCCTCAAAGTTAAATTCACTTTTAGCCTTACTGACAAATAGGGAATTATTGTGTTAAGCACTCCAAAAGACATATTTCGCCTTAACACATAACCTTTTCTAATGACCTAGTAAATTTGACTATGAATAAATTTTTATTGGCAAAAGTCAGTGAAAGAATCATGAAACGCCAGAAGTTACTAGTGCAGATTATAATTCTATCAATTTTAACTAATTGATAATTGAACAAGTTAACAGTCAACACTAAATTATACTGACTGTAGACTAATAGATAAGTGAACATGGACATTAATTGAAAAGAAAGATTTTCTGGGGGGATATCAAAGTTGGGAAATCAGAATGGTATGATCGTAGTATCAAGATCGGTACTGGAAAAAATCCAAACAGTTCCAGAGTGTAACTCAAAACGTGAATAAGTGAGGATAATTGTTATATATATAAATCTTAGTTGCGACCACACTGGTTACATCATGCCAAAGAAATTAAGAAATAATTGATTATTTTGTCTTATTAAATTGTATGTTAAATCAAGAAAGTTACATTTCAATTAACAAGTATATAAGAAATTTTCTCTTCTCCTTACAATCTAAACTTACATATACGTTTAGTCAGGCTCTCTAAGCACGTAATACTTTTGCATACCAATGTATATGTCAAGTCTGTTGTAGAATGCTACTATAGCAAGGATCTTCACCAATAGTTAAACGACATCAAGGGATAGAATATGTGTAAATATAAAGTTAAAATCAAAACTCTAAATTATCCCCTTGACGGATGGTGTATGTCCTGTAATGTTACTAAACTTAAGACATATTTGAATTTATGACTTCCAATTATATGCACTACATCTTATCAATTCTATTTAAGTCCCTTTCTTTTATTAGGTGTAATATCTTGCAATATGCCATGGGTTAAATGTAACTATGACGTTTCAAATTATTCTACTTTCTATAGACAAATTCAAATTCTACTTAGAGCATCATATAGAAAGTACACATATCATATATACACATATATAGCTCTATAAGGTAAAAAGAAAGTTTCATTACCTTGATTGTTAAGAGAGTGTCTATTGCGGTCAATTGGTATTTACACTAAACATGTGTTGTTGCGGGTGTATTAGATTCTGATTCGATATTGGATTCATAGTCACCATGAAAGGTATAGTAAGGCAGGTTTAGAATTAAACCCATCTTTTCTAATAAGTATTGCAATAAATATGAATATATTCGGTTTAGAATCTTTTCACCACTCTCTCTCTTTTGAACTCCAATTTAGAGAGTGGTCACAGACAAATTGACTGAAATAATTTAACTTTTCAAATTGGTTATATAATGAATTTTAGAGATATAATATTAGGAACCAAATGGATAAATTGAGAGAACAAATATTCATGAAAAGTTGATTTCTTTTGGCATAAGGAGTGATATATTAAAATAGCGTTGCATATATATGAATGATAATACATGTCTAGTATAATAATCATGTCACCATACAGTGTTGTTAACGTTCCCTCAAAAATTACTTTAATAATATATTAATTTGGATGATTAATACATTGTTATTATTAGTGATTGGTATAATTGTTGATGTATGATTGCATGTAGTATGTTACATAATCAGAGGAAGTTTGATAATTGATTCTTGTGTATTGCCTGTGTGCATTATCCGATATGTACATGTTGAGTATGTTTATTAATTGTGTTGTTTATCATCTTTCAGATAAAATTAATGGTATGTGTGGGGACATGTTTGAGAATTGGAGTAAAAGACCGGATAAGTTGAACTTGTTGTCATAAATAAACCAAAAAATGTATGAACAGGATGGTATGTAACATTTTGACTTGTATGCAGTATTGTACGTATGTATATATATATTGAAGGAAAGGGCCGGCGAGAGCCGGCGGGAGGGAGAAGACAGTGTTGTTTTATATATATATTGAATGAAGGGGCCAGCAGGAGCCGGTGCGAGGGGGAGACGGTGTTGTTGTTAAATATATATATATATTGAAGAAAGGGGCCGGCAGGAAGAGAAGATTGAGAATTTTTCACACCTCTATTGTGGGTTGTTTATATATATATATATATATATATATTATATGAGTAATGTATGTGGTGTAGTTCAGTGAAATGATATGTGAATATAGTGAAGTGTAATGTGATATTCTAATATGATAAGTATGATACGATTATATGTTATACAAGTATACCTTGTGATGTATGTATTATCTGAATACATAAATTATGTTTATGACTTAACTATAGTGATTCGTGTATTATAGTGTGGAATACAAGACACGTAACACATGCTATAAGTACATAAGACGAGTTCAAACAACTAAACAAAAAATTATTTTATACAATTTATAAATCTTATCACACGGAAAGATGAAAATTCAAGAAAGAAATTAGGAATTTATGATCATAAGAGTCTGATCGTCTCCGAAGATTCTGGAGACCATTATCTTGATTATTAAATTATGAGATGTCATTGATTTTTTCTGCTTTCTTATTCTTTCAGATTTACCCTTATTACTTGATGATTCATGTTTCTCATTGATATGTTATAATTCCTTGATTTCTTTCTACTCTACTCACTGGGTTATCGAGCTCACTTCCCTTAGACTAGTATATTACAGGTTGCATCGAGGCAGGGGTCCAGTTTATGCTGTATGGAGTTCGTTCTGAATCAATCTAATTTTTTTATAATCTAATCATATTGTATTCCTATAATAATTGTGCTTGTAGATGATACATGTTGGTTGTGAGATAGATGGTGAATCTTATATATGTAGAGAACTGTTGTAGTAACTTCATTTCAAATTGGCATTTGAAATATTTTTATTGGATTGTGATATCAAGATGTATATCATCAATGTGATGATCATGGCTAGTTAAAATTTATCATTTCTAAATTTTTATGGATACCGAGAGGGGTACTTTTGAGCTTATGTTATTATGTTTCTCCATAAGTAGGCGATATTAAGCCGAAATATCTTTATGATTGCCTGGATGATTTTTGAGTTCAGTTATGTGATTCGATTTTCTAATAAGTAGGCTGATGTTAGCCGAAAGTATCATATTTGTATTGGATATCACATCCGACCAGTATTTACAAAGGAGGTGCTGCTGAAATTTTTAAGAATTTGGAAATGATTATGATAATCGGTCGATTTAAGTGAATATTATGTTAATTGAGGACTTTAGAAAACTGAGACCGTTACAGCTTGGAGTTTTCACGTGCAATTGGGGGAAACCATTCCCACACGCGCATAATGACGCCGCCGCCCGCCCGGCCCAGCGCTGGAGCCTGGCCCGGGTCTGGGTCTGGGCGCAGATCCAACCAGGTCCGGTTCTTTTTGAAATGGGCCACACGGGTGTGGTGTGAGACCCGCTCCACTACTCGAACCGCTACAACGGTTTCTGTCTGGAACTATTGCAGCGGTTCAAACAGGAACCGTCGCAACTATTTTCCCAGGACCGTTTTGCCCTCCAACGTATTCCCAGGAGTCTTCTCTTCCTCACCACTCCTCTATACTGTTCAGATGTCTTAAAGGAAAATCTGTTAAAGCTTCAGTCTGAAAGAAGTGCAAGAAATTTAATAGATTCTGAAATACAGAATTGTTGTCTGAATCTGTGTCTTCCTAAGACATAAATCTTCTCTCTCCCTCCTTTCTCTACAGTGAATAATCCTCAAAATTTAAGATAAATATTCTCTCAGAAATTTGTCTTCGTCCTACTGCATTGAATTCCTTGTGAAGGTACTGATTAGTTACAGTTCGACCGTATAGTAATTTGGTAGTGCTAGTCAAATACCGTGAAGGAATGTTATATCTTGGGAGACTAGCGTCTAATAACCCGTTAGCATTGTAGCGGGGGACGTAATTATCTTAAGGAGATTCGCTACATGCGTATCTCACTCCAATTGCTATATAATTGAACTAACGTTCTTTTTATAGGGGTTGTACTGAAATATTTATGCTCATAAATATTATTGTATATTGAAACTGACTAATTCCAGTCTAATTTGTGTTTAACAAGGAAGATAATTAAAAGATAATTCTGTAATTAAGAAACATCCTATTTAACGGAAAACCTCCACCTGATATTCGCCGACCTGACCAATTAGATCGGTGACAATGATTAGTTGTCAGATCTATTCCCGCATCCAACAGATTCAAGCCGAAAACTGTATCTTTTTCTTTTTATTTGATTCATAATGCTCTTTTTTCGTGATTAGATATTATTATTTTTAACTAGTTTTCTGCCACGGGTTCCATATGTGCTATTAGAAAAACGTTGGAATTGCACTGTGTTAAGGAGAAATGTAATTTTTTTCATGTGAGAGTGACATTTATGGAAAAACTATTTTTGAGATATATATGCAAAAAACAAAGTTTAACTTACAGAAATCTGCAAATTTTTATTTTGGGAGAGTCATTGGATCCGTCGACTTATTTGTTTTCTCCACCATTTTAGTGACACGTTTCTAAACCTAAGGAGGGTCTTGTGGCATTAAAAAATATTTGTGTGAGCCAAATTCAACTTCAAACCATAAACTCCCACCAAGAAGGTTAGTGTTAAATGAATAATAAATAATAAAGATAAATAAATATTAAAATTTGTATTGCTTTTGCATTGCCAAAGAGAAGCAAATATTACCATTTTGAAGTCCTTTGGGTAATATAAAAATAAAAAATAAAAAAATCCTTCGAGATTAGTTTTTTCACAATAGCATTTGGAAAACAAGTCACGGTTCAAATGGTCATTACTTGTAGCGGCATTGCTCTAACTTCATTATATAAAATAGACTACTCGACTATTTTCTAGTAAAGCTGGAATTCCTTTCAAGCTTCTCTTTAAAATATTGTTCTTTTAAACAAGAACTTATCTTTTAGATATCCCACAAATTAAATTTACACTCAAGATGTTTGAATTTTAGGTATTGAACTCTCTTTTTTCAATCAAATAATTGAAAAGGCAAGGGGAGTGATGAACTATTAAAGTCTAGTCTCTTTGATCATGCATCTGACTCCAAGCGCATTTCACAATTTCACTTGCAGTCAAAGAAGTTGAGAATTATGGTGTGAGTCAGTTTATGCACTACTATTCATGAGCATTTTTTGTATTTGTGATGGGCCACCAATTGTTTCTAGGTCCATCATTATTCCACTGTATTGGGCCTATTTGGAAGTCTAATTGACTTTAATTGGTCCAAAAGTATGGTGAATTTAAGAAATAATTATAAATTTTAAGAAACAATCAAAAACGTGTGACCAATAACCTCTTGTCGTTGTGCAGTTTGAGTCCCAAAAGGAAAAAAAAAAAAAAAGAAAATAAAAATTAAAAAAGACAATAGGCCGTCACATGATTGAATGTCTCATGTCCATTGGGTCATCGTATCTATACATCATTGTTCTAAGGGAATACAATTATGGATTTCAAATACAATCAACCAAATGCAAATCTCAAGGAAAAGGACAAAGTAATTGCCTAATGGGCCTAAAATAAGCATATACTTGTAAACTTTTAACTACAATCATTTAATTTGGACTTTAGTTTCTTATCCTTCTATTATAAAGTGCGCGAGGTATTATAGAGTAATACTATTTGGGCCTGTTTGTTTCGTTGCAAAACGTCGCAAGTCGTAAGTCGTAAAATGAGAATGGAAAAAGTGAACTGTAGCGGAGAAAATATATTGTGTTTTATGGTGTTTGGTTGATAAAGTAAAGTGTAAATGGAAAAGTATATTGTGTTTTACGGTGTTTGGTTGATAAAGTGAAAGTGTAAATGGTAAAGTATATTGTGTTTTACGGTGTTTGGTTGGTAATGTAAAAGTGTAAGTGGAAAAGTTGACCACAAAATTAACTGTAGCAGTGATTTAAATATTATAAATACTATTAAATTAAATCTACTATTTTAAATTATATTATATTAATAAATTTGAGATAAAAAATTAATAATCTTAATATTTTATTTATAACAATAATATTAATAAAATATTAGTATAAATAGTAAAATATTACTAAAATATTAACTAAATAAATAATATAAAATTTTAAGAAAATCTAAAGAACATTAATAAAATTTTAAGAATACTAATAAAATATAAATATTAAAAAATCTTACAAAATTAATAAAATATAGTTATAATATTATAATATTAAAAATACTTGAAAATTATTATAATATAAATTTTATTATAATATTAAAAAATCTTACAAAAATAATAAAATATAGTTATAATATTATAATATTAAAAATACTTGAAAATTATTATAATATAAATTTTATTATAATATTATTGTAATATTATAGAAATATAAAATTAACAAAGTAAAATATAATTATAATTTAATAATAAGTTATTATTATAGTATTATTATACTGAATTATTATTACAATATTAACATAATAAAATATTAATATAATAATAAAATATATTATGATATTAATAAAGTAATTTTTTATATTAAAAAATAAATAACTAAATATATAATAATTTTATATTAAAGTATAATATTGTTATATTAATAAAATATTAACTCTAAATAAAATAATAAAAAATGGAATATGTATTAATAAAATAATAAAGTATTAAATAAAATTTTAAATTAAAATATTAAATTAAAAAAGTAAAATATTAAATATTAAAACAATATTAAAAACAATAAAAAATTAAAGATTAAAAATATAAAATAATTAAATAATTAAATAAGAAATTGAACACTATTTAAAATATTAAATATTTAATAATATTAAATTATATATTGATTATCAAGTAACTGTTTTGAACTATAAGTGTAGTACAAGTGAGAGTTACATGACCACAAAATTAACTGTAGCAACTGCAAGTGAGAAATATGAGTGTAAAAGTGATATTTACATGACCACAAATTTAACTGTAGCAACTGCAAATGGGAAAAGAAGAGTTGCATTTTGCAACTTGTTTTTCAGCGAAACAAACAGCGGAAAATGGAAAAAAAGTTTTACGACTTGCGTTTTGCGGCGTTTTGCGGCGAAACAAACACGCCCTTTGTACTACTATTTTTTATACTATATTATACTATGATTCTATGAATTGTGAGTCACACCCTTATGAATTATGGCTCTCACCCGTATTAATTGCTAGCGTGATTCACAATGCATAGAGTAGTAGTATAATGCAAAATTAAAAAATAGTACAAATAACAGTATTTACATGCTAAAATGAATGAATCTAATCAATAAAGTAAATATTATGTTTGGTAATAATTTAAAATGATGCCAATGTATGTGGTACTGTTGACAGCTCATTTTCCATTTTTGGTTTTTCTTGTTTCTCTTTCCATTTCTACCTTTTATTATGCTTCTTATAAATGCAACGAGCATTCACAAAGGATTTAATATTCTCCTTTAAAATAGGAGTCCGCTAAAAAAGGGGGAAAAAATATGAGGGTAGCTGTAGAAGTTATCACCGGTAGATTTTTTACATAGACATAGAAGAAGAGGCCACTGTTGAGAGTTTGAAGAAGGAGATTGCAAGTCAAGGAGTCACTCGAAGAGAGCAGGCTGGCGCTAGTGCATCGTAATGGCGAGGTGATTGCAATTGATCAATGTACACTGAAAGATTATCAAGTTTTCAATGGAACCATCGTCAATCTCTTCTTCAAGCCAATAGAAGGAACACAGGAACCTGTGTTTTTTGAGGATTAAGCGACCTTCGTGTTGAAAGACTGCTGCCCTTCTGTTTTGTTTGTCTTCAAATAATTGACAAGAGTTTAAGTTTATGAGTGTTCGTGTGTCAGCTAGTATAGGATTTCTGTTTTGAGTGTAACTCCATATATCAATCAAAGTATTTTTTTTTTGTTGTTGTTATTGTTGGACTTGGTTGTAATAGATTTGGCTATTTTTTGAGGTAAAATTGCTCGAGTTACCATCTAAACAAACACGAACACATACTCTTACTCTATTCCATCACCATTGCCACCATTGAACTAACTTATGGTAGTGTTAGGGAAACGAAGAGACACCCGTGACAAATATGGCTCTTTTCTTAAATAAATAAATTAATGGGTTGCACATTGCAAGGAACAAATAATCAATTTTGTAAATATTAATATTAAATTAATGTTACTATGAATTTTCACCTGATTTTAATAAACTACTTAAAATTTTATCAAAACTGACCGAAGAGAGATTTTCTCCCGTGAATCTGTCTGTCTATCCGTCCATCTGTTTTCATCCGTGAGCGCGCGAGAGAGAAAGCACCGTCGATCCCTCCTTTATCCTCTCCCTTTTGGCCGATCTGTCAGTTTCCCACCGATAGCGGCGGTATACTAGTAAAAAAATAAAAAATTAAAAAATACAATAAACCATCATGAATTATGACTTCTCATAGTATTTTATTGCATTTTTATGAAAGTTTTTGGTATTTCTTTAAAATTAGATAAAATTTTATGATAGTTTTATGAAATTAAGCCAAAAAAATAATGAAAACGAAGTAACAAATCAAATCAACTTAATTCTTTCAACAAAAAAAAAATGGGTTCAGCTTAATGGGCTGCACTTCGTTACTGCTAAAAGTATAATAGGCCATTTCTCTTAAAACAAAGAAAAAGAAAAAACATATAAGGGCCAAATTGAAGCTGGGCCAGGCCTTTGATAACAGGACGCACGCGTGGCTCACGGATGGGAACCGCCCTCATTCCTTTGACCCTACCCCCGTCTTCAAAATATTTGGGGGTTTTTATGACGTCGAACAAAAACGAACATTTCTTGCTGTCCCTTCAAAAGTTCAAATTTGAGGTCGATTCGAAAAATTCTGAAAACCAAAACTTTTCTCGCGACTGCTTCTCTCTCTTGCCTTGACAACAAAAGATGCCACCGCCCAAAGGAACGTGCTCTCTATTTTGCACATAATTTCCCTTGATTTTTTTGTTAACAATGGAAAATTACCTCTATTGACTTTATCTCGTCAAAAGATTATTTACTGGATTCGTTTACTAAAAGTTTTAAGTAAAGAGTGTATAAACTGCGGATCGAGGGGAATGGGTCTAAAAGCTTAACATTGCCGAGTCAGCTTAATGGAAACCTCACTTATTGACTGGAGATCCCACATACTAAGTTTAAGAGAAAAAACTAGTTATAATTGACTTTGCGAGTTAGCACTTAATAGCTTGACTCCAATTCATTCCTGTGGGGCACCCAAGTGCTTTGTACAAGTGAATTAAGGATAAGTTTTATGCTTTTAATGATGCCTATATCTTGTTATTAAAACAAAGGGGTAGAGTAGATTACTCTTAATAGGACGATCACCTATGTGAGTATAAAACTGGGTCGGCTCTTTGGAAATCTCTATGAAGGTTGTGATTGCCTAAAGATACTCTCTAAAACTAAGAATGTCCAGAGTCAAAATGGACATAAGCTAGAACCAAAATTGATTTTGAAAACTTTATGTGTGAAGCTTGTTGACTTGGCTTACACAAACAACTAACAGTTTAAAACTTAGTTCACTGATTAGCCAGGAAGTCTGATAAGGCTTTCGCTATGGAAGATTCAAAACCTAGTTCACATATGAGGATGCAGTTTTTTTTCTAAAGTACATTTCACTATAGAGTCAGTCTCTTTGTGTGTCAATTCCTTGAATCTCAATTCATTGTGGGGAATTGTTGGGAAAATAAAAAAAAATTAAAAGTGAATCTTTGAGTTGAATTAAAGCGAGATCCATTGATAGAATCAACCGAATAATGGTTGGAGTGTGTTCTTCTTCCATTGGGGATGAACGCGATATATTCACATGCTCAATTCCATTTTTAAATGAATGAGATATTCAAGTCTAAAGTTAGCCTAATTCAAAAGGTAAAGGAAATAAAAAGTTGTTCAAACATTTAGTCCCACATTGGATATGGGGTGGACATTTGAAAAGTTTAAATAGAGGAAATTGGGATCAAAGGGTGTGCCCTTTGGGTATTTGTGTAACACCCTGATTTGTAAAATCATGATTTAGTATTCTAATCTATGGTCTATATATATTATACAGAGTTATATAAGGTGAGGATCGAAATAATCTAGTGTAATAATGAAATTTTAGAAATTCTGTAGAAAATTTCAGAGAGAAATAGAAATAATCTAGTGTAATAATGGAATTTTTGAAATTCTGTAGAAAATTTTAGAGAGAAATAAAATATTGATAATTTTAAGTACATGTGTATATATAAGGATATGATGCATAAATATAAGGATTTGCTTAACGTTGATTCCTTACTAATTTTTAATTAATTAAATCAGGAATTTACCTAGCGGATGATGAACTCATATTGGATGTAGGGTTGGGATTGAACTGGGTTGATGATGATGAGATGAAAGGTCAAGATGCTTCTTGAACATGTTGATGTGGAGGTGGCAATTAAAAGAGAATAATAGTATAGCATATGGACTCATTATATTAATTTAATAAACATTGACCCTTACAAAGGGAAAGAATCCCAACCTTCTTCATCCTCTATGTGAGAACAAAGCCCTAAGAACCCAATTCTCTGTTCAATCTCTCAACCCATTCTTCTCTAAAATCCTTATCAAAATTCTCAAATTTCTCCTCCCTTCTTTTCCTCTCTTCTCCTCCTCTCTCCCCTCTGGATCTGAAATCACGCATGCAGGTGCGGCCAGCCAGGCGACGGCCGGTCGGAGCTTGGCAGTGGAGGTGAGTGGGTTTTCTTTTTTTTTCCCAATTCTCAAATCTTCATCTCTTATGATTTATAAATCTTAATCTTTGATTTTGAGTGGAATTTCCTTTGATCTATCTATTCTAATTTTTCTCTAAAATTTCGTGACTTATTAAAGTATGTAGTGGTCTAATTTTGATCTTAAAATTTAAAGGTTAATCCAGTTGCATATAATTGATGGGAAGAAATATTGCATTATATCACGTAGTGAGGGAGTACATTAATTTTCAGATTTTGTTTTTAATCTCAAGCTTTGAATTTTCAATATCCTATCTTGATTTGATGGTGATGATACTTTTCCGGTGTTAGAGGAGATTAATTCTTGATGTATGTTGTTCCTTCTTAAATTGAATCCAATTCTTGAAAGATTTATGGTTGAGATCAAGTTAATAACCCCTCCTAATCCATTAGTGTGGATTGATATTCTTGAAGGCTCTTACACTTATGGCGGTTGAGTCTTTTGCTATTCTTCCATAACAGCTATGAACCTAATCAAAAATCTGATTTTATGATGTTAGTTAGATGAAAAGGATTTTTTATTGTATGGTTTAAACTATGAAGTTGAAGGCGGATTAAGGAGAGGATGATGGTAAATTAAGTTATGTTAGAACTATTAATGTTCATATGAAATTTGCCCTTGATTAAGAACTTTAAATACTTAAGTTCATAGCTTAGTTATGATTCAATTTAGATGAAGAGGTTAAGGGGAAGTTGAGAAATTCTTAATTCGAAGCACTTTTGAAATGGTAGTACAAAGCTGTTAAAGTTTATCACGATCTGAAATCTGAAATTTGGAGTTTCTTCCATATGGATATTTGGAATGAAATTGGTCATGTAAAATACCGTTGGAAATATAATCGAGTCTACTTTCCAATGGCTTTTGTGGTGTCCTGATCAAATGTCTGTGTTGGAAATTACCGCTAAAACATGATAGGCTAGTTGAAGATACCGAGTTGCATAATTTTGAATGTCAAGAAAGTTTTGTTTATTTAGAGTTGTCCATACGAATTAAGCAGGTCATGTAATATATCTTTGAAATATCATTAAGTCTAATTTTCACGAAAAATTTTCGAGTCTTATTCTTATGTCAAAAGAGGAGTTATGATAAAAACATCATCGATTGTTAGGGAGGTCAGATCTGATGAATTTCTATTTAGGAGGGATCTATGTGAATTTATAGGAATTAATAAATAGGCATGTTAAGCTAAGTCTAGAATTAAACACATTTCTTCCAGTAACGCATGTAATGAACGCGGGTATATCATAATTGTTTATTAGATTATTGGCGCTTTATAATAATGCATCATTAACGATGTTTTGCATATATATACTCGGTATGTTGACAATTATCCTCAAAGTTAAATTCGCTTTTAGCCTTACTGACAAATAGGGAATTATTGTATTGTGGACTCCAAAAGACATATTTCGCCCTAACACATAACCTCTTCTAATGACCTAGTAAATTTGACTATGAATAGAATTTTTAATTGCAAAAGTCAGTGAAAGAATCATGAAACGCCGGAAGTTACTTGTGCAGATTATAATTCTATCAATTTTAACTAATTGATAATTGGACAAGTTAACAGTCAACACTAAATTATACTGACGGTAGACTAATAGATGAGTGAATATGGACATTAATTGAAAAGAAAGATTTTCTTGGGAGATATCAAAGTTGGGAAATCAGAATGGTATGATCGTAGTATCAAGATCGGTAGTGGCAAAAATCTAAACAGTTCCAGATTTTAACTCAAAACATGAATAAGTGAGGATAATTGTTATATATATAAATCTTAGTTGCGACCACACTGGTTACATCATGCCAAAAAAATTTAAGGAATAATTGATTGTTAGGTCTTATTAAATTATATGTTAAATCAAGGAAGTTACATTTCAATTAACAAATATATAAGAAATTTTCTCTTCTCTTTACAACCTAAACTTACATATACGTCTAATCAGGCTCTCTTAATACTTTTGCATACCGATGTATATGTCATGTCTGTTGTAGAATGCTACTATAGTAAGGATCTTCACCAATAGTCAAACGACATCAAAGGATAGAATATGTGTAAATGTAAAGTTAAAATCAAAACTCCAAATTATCCCCTTGACAGATGGTGTATGTCCTATAATGTTACTAAACTTAAGACATATTTGAATTTATGACTTCCAATTATATGCATTACATCTTATCAATTCTATTTAAGTCCCTTTCTTTTATTAGGTGTGATGTCTTGCAATTCGCCATGGGTTAAATGTAACTATGACGTTTCAAATTATTCTACTTTCTATGGACAAATTCAAATTCTACTTAGAGCATCACATAGAAAGTACACATATCATATATACACATATATAGCTCTATAAGGTAAAAGGGAAGTTTCATCACCTTGATTGTTAAGAGAGTGTCTATTGCGGTCAATTGGTATTTACACTAAACATGTGTTGTTTTGGGTGTATTAGGTTCTGATTCGATATTGAGTTCATAGTCACCATAAAAGGTACAGTAAGGCAGTTTAGAATTGAACCCATCTTTTCTAATAAGTATTGCAATAAATATGAATATATTCTGTTTAGAATCTTTTCACCATTCTCTCACTTTTGAACTTCAATTTAGAGAGTGGTCACAGGCAAATTGACTGAAATAATATAACTTTTCAAATTGTTTTATAATTAATTTTAGAGATATAATATTAGGAACCAAATGGATAAATTGAGAGAACAAATAATCATGAAAAGTTGATTCACTTTGGCATAACGAGTGATATATTAAAATAGCGTTGTATATATATATGAATGATAATACATGTCTAGTATAATAATCATGTGACCATACAGTGTTGTAAGCGTTCCCTCAAAAATTACTTTAATAATATATTAATTTGGATGATTAATAGATTTTTATTATTAGTGATTGGTATAATTGTTGATGTATGATTGCATGTAGTATGTTACATAATCAGAGAAAGTTTAATAATTGATTCTATGTGTATTGCCTGTGTGCATTATCCGGTATGTACATATTGAGTATGTTTGTTAATTATGTTGTTTATCATCTTTCGGATAAAATTAATGGTATGTGCGGGGACATGTTTGAGAATGGAGTAAAAGACCGGATAAGTTGAACTTATTGTTATAATAAACCAAAAAATGTATGAACAGGATAGTATGTAACATTTTGAATGTATGCAGTATTGTACGTATGTGATATATATATATATTTAGAAGGAACTGGTCAGCGGGAACCGGTGGGAGAGAATAATTGTGCTTGTAGATGATACGTGTTGGTTGTGAGATAGATGGTGAATCTTATATATATGTAGAGAACTGTTATAGTAACTTCATTTCAAGTTGCCATTTGAGATATTTTTATTGGATTGTGATATCAAGATGTATATTATCAATGTGATGATCATGACTAGTTAAAATTTATCATTTCTAAATTTTTATGGATACCGAGAGGGTACTCTTGAGCTTATGTTATTATGTTTCTCCATAAGTAGGCGATGTTAAGCCGAAATATCTTTATGATTGCCTGGATGATTTTTGAGTTCAGTTATGTGATTGAATTTTCTAATAAGTAGGCTGATATTAGCCGTAAGTATCATATTTGTATTGGATATCACATCCGACCAGTATTTACGAAGGAGGTGCTGCTGAAATTTTAAGAATTTAGAAATTATGATAATTGGTCGATTTAAATGAATGTTATGTTAACTGAGGACTTTAGGAAACTGAGACCGTTACAGCTTGGAGTTTTCACGCGCGATTAGGAGAAACCATGCCCATACGGGCCAATGACGCCGCGGCCCGCCTGGCCCAGCGCTGGAGCCTGGGCCCAGATCTGAGTCTGGGCGTAGATCCAACCAGGTCATGTTCTTTTTGAACTGGGCCACACAGGTATGGTGTGAGACCAACTCCACTACCCGAACCGCTACAACGGTTTCTGTCTGGAACTATTGCAGTGGTTCAGACAAGAACCGTCGCAACTATTTTCCCAGGACCATTTTGCCCTCTAACGTATTCCCAGGAGTCTTCTCTTCCTCACCTCTCCTCTATACTGTTCAGATGTTTTAAAGGAAATCTGTTAAAGCTTCAATCTGAAAGAAGTGCAAGAAATTTAATAGATTCTGAAATACAAAATTGTTGTCTGAATCTGTATCTTCCTAAGACATAAATTCTTCTCTCTCCCTCCTTTCTCTACAGTGAATAATCCTCCAAATTTAAGATAAATATTCTCTCAAAAATTTGTCTTCGTCCTACTACATTGAATTCCTTGTGAAGGTTCTGATTAGTTACATTCGACCGTATAGTAATTTGGTAGTGATAGTCAAATACATGAAGGAGTGTTTTATTTTGGGAGACCAGCGTCCAATAACACGTTAGCACCATAGCGGGGAACGTAATTGTCTTAAAGAGATTCGCTACATGTGTATCTCACTCCAATTGCTATATAATTGAACTATTGTTCTTTTTACAGGGGTTGTACTGAAATATTTATGCTCATAAATATTATTGTATATTGAGACTGACTAATGCCAGTCTAATTGGTGTTTACCAAGAATGGTAATTAAAAGGTGGTTCTGTAATTAAGAAACATCCTATTTAACGGAAAACCTCCACCTGATATTCACTGACCTGACCAATTAGATCGGTGACAATGATTAGTTGTCAGATCTATTCCGGCATCTAACAGATTCAAGTCGAAAACTGTATCTTTTTCTTTTTATTTGATTCATAATGCTCTTTTTTCGTGATTAGATATTATTTTTTTTAACTAGTTTTCTGCCACGGGTTCCATATGTGCTAATAGAAAAACGTTGGAATTGCACTGTGTTTAGGAGAAATGTAATTTTTTTCATGTGCGAGCGACATTTATGGAAAAACTATTTTAGAGATATATATGCAAAAAACAAAGTTTAACTTACAGAATTCTGCAAATTTTTATTTTGGAAGAGTCATTGGATCCGTCAACTTATTTGTTTTCTCCACCATTTTAGTGACACGTTTCTAAACCTAAAGAGGGTCTCGTGGCATTAAAAAATATTTGTGTGAGCCAAATTCAACTTCAAACCATAAACTCCCACCAAGAAGGTTAGTGTTAAATGAATAATAAATAATAAACATAAATAAATATTAAAATTTGTATTGCTTTTGCATTGCCAAAGAGAAGAAAATATTACCATTTTGAAGTCCTTCGGGTAATAAAAAAATAAAAAATAAAAAAATCCTTCGAGATTAGTTTTTTGACAATAGCATTTGGAAAACAAGTCACGGTTCAAATGGTCATTACTTGTAGCGGCATTGCTCTAACTTCATTATCTAAAATAGACTATTCGACTATTTTCTAGTAAAGTTGGAATTCATTTCAAACTTCTCTTTAAAATATTGTTCTTTTAAAACAAGAACTTATCTTTTAGATCAC
>JAVJIF010006151.1:80000-83538 GCA_038442645.1 Agave tequilana
ATTGGATATCACATCCGACCAGTATTTATGAAGGAGGTGCTGCTGAAATTTTTAAGAATTTGGAAATGATTATGATAATTGGTCGATTTAAATGAATGTTATGTTAACTGAGGACTTTAGAAAACTGAGACCATTAAAGCTTGGAGTTTTCACGCGCGATTGGGGGAAATCATGCCCACACGCGCGCAATGACGCCACCGCCTGCCCAGCCCAGGTAGGAGCCTAGGCCCGGTCTAGGTCTGGGCGCAGATCCAACCAGGTCCGGTTCTTTTTGAACTGGGCCACACGGGTGTGGTGTGAGACCCGCTCCACTACCCGAACCGCTACAATGGTTTCTGTCTGGAGCTATTGCAGCGGTTCAGACAGGAACCGTAGCAACTATTTTCCCAGGACCATTTTGCCCTCCAACGTATTCCCAGGAGTCTTCTCTTCCTCACCTCTCCTCTATACTGTTCAGATGTTTTAAAGGAAAATCTGTTAAAGCTTCAGTCTGAAAGAAGTGCAAGAAATTTAATAGATTCTGAAATACAGAATTGTAGTCTGAATCTGTGTCTTCCTAAGGCAAATTCTTCTCTCTCTCTCCCTCCTTTCTCTATAGTGAATAATCCTCCAAATTTAAGATAAATATTCTCTCAGAAATTTGTCTTCGTCCAACTGCATTGAATTTCTTGTGAAGGTACTGATTAGTTACAGTTCGACCGTATAGTAATTTGGTAGTGCTAGTCAAATACCGTGAAGGAGAGTTTATCTTGGAGACCAGCGTCTAATAACCCGTTAGCACTGTAGCGGGGGACGTAATTGTCTTAAGGAGTTTCGCTACATGCGTATCTCACTCCAATTGCTATATAATTGAACTAACGTTCTTTTTACAGGGGTTGTACTCAAATATTTATGCTCATAAATATTATTGTATATTGAAACTGACTAATGCCAGTCTAATTGGTGTTTAACCAAGGAAGGTAATTAAAAGGTGGTTTTGTAATTAAGAAACATCCTATTTAATGGAAAACCTCCACCTGATATTCACCGACCTGACCAATTAGATCGGTGACAATGATTAGTTGTCAGATCTATTCCCGCTTCCAAAGGATTCAAGCTGAAAACTGTATCTTTTTCTTTTTATTTGATTCATAATGCTCTTTTTTCGTGATTATATTATTTTCTTTTAACTAGTATTCTGCCACGGGTTCCATATGTGCTAATAGAAAAAACGTTGGAATTGCACTGTGTTCAGGAGAAATGTAATTTTTTTCATGTGAGAGTGACATTTATGGAAAAACTATTTTAGAGATATATATGAAAAAACAAAGTTTAACTTACAGAAATCTCTCAAATGCAAATTTTTATTTTGGGAGAGTCATTGGATCCGTCGACTTATTTGTTTTCTCCACCATTTTAGTGACACGTTTCTAAACCTAAAGAGGGTCTCGTGGCATCAAAAAATATTTGTGTGAGCCAAATTCAACTTCAAACCATAAACTCCCACCAAGAAGGTTAGTGTTAAATGAATAATAATAATAAAGATAAATAAATATTAAAATTTGTATTGCTTTTGCATTGCCAAAGAGAAGCAAATATTATCATTTCGAAGTCCTTCGGGTAATATAAAAATAAAAAATCCTTCGAGATTAGTTTTTTGACAATAGCACTTGGAAATAGTTTTTTGACAATAGCATTTCGAAAACAAGTCACGGTTCAAATGGTCATTACTTGTAGCGGCATGCTCTAACTTCATTATCTAAAATAGACTACTCGACTATTTTCTAGTAAAGTTGGAATTCGTTTCAAACTTCTCTTTAAAATATTGTTCTTTTAAAACAAGAACTTATCTTTTAGATATCACACAAATTAATTCATACTCAAGATGTTTGAATTTTTGGTATTGAACTCTCTTTTTTCAATCAAATAATTGAAAAGGAAAGGGGGGTGATGACTATTAAAGTCTAGTCTCTTTGATCATGCATCGACTCCAAGCGCATTTCACAATTCACTTGCAGTCAAAGAAGTTGAGAATTATGGTGTGAGTCAGTTTCTGCACTACTATTCATGAGCATTTTTTATATTTGTGATAGGCCACCAATTGTTTCTAGGTCCATCATTGTTCCACTGTATTGGGCCTATTTGGAAGTCTGATTGACTTTAATTGGTCCAAAAGTATGGTGAATTTAAGAAATAATTATAATTTTAAGAAACAATCAAAAACGTGTGACCAATGACCTCTTGTCGTTGTGCAGTTTGAGTCCCAAAGGGGAAAAAAAGAAAAAGAAAATAAAAATTAAAAAAGACAATAGGCCGTCTCATGATTGAATGTCTCATGTCCATTGGGTCATCGTATCTATACATCATTGTTCTAAGGAAATACAATTATGGATTTCAAATACAACAACCAAATGCAAATCTCAAGGAAAAGGACAAAGTAATTGCCTAATGGGCCTAAAATAATCATATACTTGTAAACTTTTAACTACAATCATTTAATTTGGACTTTAGTTTCTTATCCTTCTATTGTAAAGTGCGTGAGGTATTATAGAGTAATACTATTTGTACTACTATTTTTTATACTATATATATACTATGATTCTATGAATTGTGAGTCACACCCTTATGAATTGTGGCTCTCAGCTGTATTAATTGCTAGTGTGATTCACAATTCATAGAGTAGTAGTATAATGCAAAATAAAAAAACAGTACAAATAACAGTATTTATATGATAAAATGAATGAATCTAATCAATGAAGTAAATATTATGTTTGGTAATAATTTAAAATGATGCAAATGTATGTGGTACTGTTGACAGCTCATTTTCCATTTTTGGTTTTTCTTGTTTCTCTTTCCATTTGTACCTTTTATTATGCTTCTTATAAATGCAACGAGCATTCACAAAGCGATTTAATATTCTCCTTTTAAATAGGAGTCCACTAAAAAAGGGGGAAAATATGAGGGTAGCTGTTGAAGTTATCACCGGTAGATTATTTTACATAGATATAGAAGAAGAGGCCACTGTTGAGAGTTTGAAGAAGAAGATTGCAAGTAAGGAGTCACTCGAAAGGGAGCAGGCTGGTGCTGGTGCATCGTAATGGCGAGGTGATTGCAAATGATCAATGTACACTAAAAGATTATCAAGTTTTTCAATGGAACCATCGTCAATCTCTTCTTCAAGCCAATAGAAGGAACACAGAAACCTGTGTTTTTTGAGGATTAAGCGACCTTCGTGTTGAAAGACTGCAGCCCTTCTGTTTTTTTGTCTTCAAATAATTGACAAGATTTTAAGTTTATGAGTGTTCGTGTGTCAGCTAATATTGGATTTCTGTTTTGAGTGTAACTCCATATATCAATCAAAATGTTTTTTTTTTTGTTGTTGTTATTGTTGGATTGGTTGTAATTCATTTGGCTATTTTTTGAGGTAGAATTGCTCGAGTTACCGTCTAAACAAACACGAACACAGACTCTTACTCTATTCTGTCACCAGCACCACCATTGAACTAACTTATGATGGTGTTAGGGAAACGAAGAGACACTCGTGACAAATATGGCTCTT